>MJHO01000635.1:0-10176 GCA_002076135.1 Xerophyta viscosa | reverse complement strand
ATGACAGTTTGACCCCTGTCCAGGGTGTAGACTTGACAGTTTGACCCCTGCCCAGGGTGTAGAATTGACAGTTTGGCCCCTGCCAGAGGGTGTAGAAATGACAGTTTGACCCCTGTACAGGGTATAGAAATGACAGTTTGACCCCTGTCCAGGGTGTAGACAGGGTGTAGAATTGACAGTTTGACCCCTGCCCAGTGTGTAGACTTGACAGTTTGACTCCTGCCTAGGGTGTAGAATTGACAGTTTGACCCCTGTCCAGGGTGTATACTTGAAAGTTTGACACATGCCCAAGGTGTAGAATTGACAGTTTGACCCCTGCCCAGGGTGTAGACTTGAAAGTTTGATCCCTGTCCAGGGTGTAGACTACCCCTGTCCAGGGTATAGAATTGACAGTTTGACCCATGCCCAGGGTGTAGAAATGACAGTTTGACCCATGCCCAGGGTGTAGACTAGACAGTTTGACCTCTGCCCAGAGTGTAGACAATATAAAGAAGTGGTAGATTATCCCCTACAGGGAATGAAAATATGTGTTTTTTCGAATGTTTGAAGAAAACAGTATATGCGTTGAGACACAAAATATCAAAAGAATGAATTTTGACAAAACTATTCAATGTGTTTTTATAATGTACGAGTTGTCATGAAAATTGTTTATTTCTGAAAGATCCCCATTGGAAAACCTACTGATTTAATCCTCTGCTTTCTTCCTCTTTCACAATTTCTCTGCATCAAACTTTATTTTACTTCCATATGAAACAAACTGTAATTCCTTAAAAGAACCTTGTTGCTTGTGTATGTAAAATTCTTTCAAAAAGTTTACTCCAATCGATTTGTTTTGCCAAAAAATTTTTGCCAGAAAATGTTACCTTGATATATTCTTATCAAAAACATCTGTCTTAGTGTAAATTTTCGCTAGAAAATTTGCCACAGTATGTATTTTCATCAGAAAGATCTATCTTTGTATAAATTTTTGCCAGAAAATTTGCCCTAGTATGAATATTTGTCAGGAAGAAATAACTTTGTGTAAATTTTCGTCAGAAAATTTGCCCCAGTGTGAATCTTTGCCTTTTTAAGAGATCGAAATTTCGATGTGCATGCATGTCATAGTTAATTTATCATTTTGCAATCAAATTTGAAAAACAATCTTTTGATAAAATCAAATCAAAAGAAGTTCTTTGGGCATTTCTTTCTTGAGTTTTGAAAAGTAATCGTCGTATTTAAAATGATAAAGTCAGATGTACAATCAACAATATTGCTTTTGAATGAGTAACTGTCTGATTGTTTGGGTAATTTGGGCTAAATATTGGCTTTGTGGAGCTGTAGGTTGCTATGAGTTTATTTGTAAGAAATGTGGAACTCGGGATATCATAGGTGGCTATTTGGCTGTGGAGCAATAGAGTGTTAGTAAAACGTAATTTTGCACGTCAAAGATAACGACAATCGACTTAACATGCTAATATTTGAAATTTTGCTGAAGCATCGGCTTAAACAAGAGAAGAAAATACGCCCTAACAGATTTTGCTTAGGCCGCCCTTTCGGGTTTTCAACCTAACGGGCCTTTTTTTTTTTTTTTTTTTTTTGAAGTGAAATATGTAGCCGAGTTCTCCCAGAAATCATGTCACCTGGATCTTCATTGTTTTACGAATAATACTTCTTTACAGCGTCTGAATTAACAGTGATTTGGCAGGTGGGGTTTGTCCATTTCTGCAATATCAGTGATTTTTCCCGAGAAAATTCGCTTGACAATATATGGGCCTTCATAGTTAGGAGTCCATTTTCCTCTCGGGTCTGATGTCATCGGGTTAATCTGCTTAACCACTAAATCTCCCTCTTTGATTCCTCTATCTTTGACCTTCTTATTAAAGGCACGAGATATTCTTTTCTGATAAACTTGTCCATGACATAATGCTGCCATCCTCCTTTCATCGATCAAATTTAATTGATCATGCTGAGATCGAACCCATTCTTCTTCGTCTTGTTGTGTCTCTATCAGCACACGTAGGGAGGGAATTTCTACTTCTATAGGCACCACAGCTTCTGCCCCGTAAACAAGTGAATATGGAGTTGCTCCAGTTGAAACCCTGGTAGTAGTTCGATATGGAAATAACAGCGTAATGGGAGCATCTCAATGCCAACTTTATATGTGACAGTCATCTTTTGAATAATCTTCTTGATATTCTTGTTAGCTGCTTCGACGACACCATTCATTTGTGGACGATATGGCACTGAATTATGGTGATTGATTTTGAAACTCAACACAATCTGTCGACCATTGGTTTGTTTGTTCAACATGATCCATTGTCAGTAATATTCCGTTTCTGGAAGCCCATAGCCGACAGATAATTGGTTCTTCAAGAATTCTTATCACCAACAGATTTGTGTCCATTTGTATATGAAGCAGCTCGCACCATTTCGTAAAGTAAATCGATTGCGACTAGTTGAAACCGATGACCGTTTGATGCCTATTGGCGAAATTGGTCCATCATGTAATTTCCCACATAGAGAATGGCCAGACTGGAGTAAACGTGTTGAGTTAACTAGCAGGTAAATGAATTCTATCTGCATATATCTGACACTTGTGAATTTCTGACATACTTGATACCAATAGTTTTCCATCGTAAGCCATAATATCCCATTCTCAAGATTTTTTCTTGGCATACTATGTCGTTAGAGTGTGTTCCACAACTCCCTTCGTGAACTTCCACCATCACCTCCTTAGCCTCCTTTGCATCCAGACATCTCAGAAGTAAACCATCGACAGATCTTTTATACAAGATATCATGCTGAGAAAGTATCCCATAGCCAATCTACGTATAGTCTTTTTGTCATTTTCTGTAGCATGAAGAGGGTATTCTTGACACTTCACGTATACCAAGATGTCATGATACCAAGGTTTGCCATCATATTCTTCTTCAATGTGATGTACATCATATGCGGGAACATCTTGGGAACATATTTTCAAATAATCTGCCCCACTATCTTCATTTAAGGTTATCATAGATGCTAATGTTGCCAACGCATCCGCATTGTCTGAATTCTGTTCCCTTGGAACATGTCAAAATGAATCTCATCAAACTTGTTACCACAGTGACTGAGAAATATTCAAAATATGGTGGTTAATTTTGTATCCCGGGTATTCCATTCATTTTGCAACTGGTGTATAACAAGACTTGAATCCCCATAGACCATCAACTTCCTTATATTCATGTCAAGAGCCATTTTGATACCCAAGGCACAAGCTTCATATTCGGAACATATTTGTGCATTTGACTTCAATTTAGCTGCCATGGGAAATAGTGGTTGCGCCTTTGGGGATATCAGAACTGCACCATTCCTCTTGCCAAAGTGAGTTCAAAGCTCCATCGAACCTCATAACCCAAGTTTCATCATCAGCTCCTTCGTCTTCTTTTAATGTTGCCAAGATGTCATCATCTGGAAAATCTAAACTGGCAGGCTCATAATCATCTATAGGCTGATCAGCAAGCATATCAGCTAGACGCTCCCCTTTAAATTGGCCTTCTGGGTCCATATACAAATGTCGTATTGGTGAAAGCAAAGCCTACATCGGCGAAACGGTTGGATAGATTGGTTTTTCAAAAGACATACTTTGATAGGATCCATCTTGGATAGTAACCACATTGTGTGACTTTGTAAATAGTGGCGAAGCCTTTGTGCTACCCAAGCGACTGCACAACAAGTTTTCTCAATTGTTCGTATATCGAGACTTCAACAATCATTGAACTTTTTGCTCAGGTAATAAATGGCTCGCTCTTTCTTCCCCGTATCATCATGTTGAGCTAACAGCGCTCCCATGGATTCTTCATGAACTGTCACATATAGTAATAACGGCCTTTTAGGGACTGGAGGCATCAACACTGGAGGACTCTTCAGATACTCTTTTATTTTGTCAAATGCTGCTTGACATTCTTCGTTCCACTCACAAACTTGACCCTTCCTTAAAAGTTTGAATATTGGCTCACAAGTAGTGGTGAGTTGAGATATAAAACGTCCTATGTAATTCAGCCTTCCCAAAAATCCTCGTACTTCTTTCTGATTTCTTGGAGGGGGCATCTCCTGAATGGCCCTAATCTTATCGGGATCGATTTCAATGCCTCTTCGACTTATAATGAAGCCCAACAGCTTCCCAGAAGTAACACCAAGTATACACTTGCTAGGATTCAACTTTAAGTTTACTTGCCTGAGCCTTTCAAAAACTTTCTTGAGCACATGTATATGATCTTCATCTTCTTTTGATTTCACTACTATATCATCAACATAAACTTCGACTTCATTGTGAATCATATTCAATGAAACACGATTACCAATCGCTCTCTGTATATGTGCTCCGGCATTTTTCAAGCCGAAAGCATAAAACCCGATAGCAAACGTTCCCCAAAGGTGGTGATAAAAGCTGTCTTATTCTTATCCCCGGATCCATCAAAAATTGGTTATAGCCTGAATCTTCCCATCACCAAAAAGAATGAAACTGCCGTGCAATGCGGCTTGATGACAAAATGTCGATATGGATGGAGAGGAAATCATCTTTGGCTTAGCAGCATTCAAAATCTCTGTTCAACACATACCCGTATGCGACCATCCTTTTTAGGAACCACTACGATATTGGCAAGCCACTCTGCATAATCTACGGGTTCAATAAAACCTGCCTCCAATTGCTTATCGATTTCTTCCTTTACTTTGCTTGCTAGCTCTGGTTTCATTCTTCTCAGCTTTTGATTTACAGGCCTGCAATCAGGCCTAATAGGCAAAGTATGTTGAGTAATTTCAGGATCCAACCCCTGCTATGTCCCTATACGACCAAGCAAATACAGATTTATATTCTTGCAAGAATTCAATCCATCTTTTCCTTTCTTCGTCATTTGGTAAGGCTGCCACCCTAATCAAACGCTGATCTTTTTCAGTGCCTAGATTTATGGTCTCGACTTGCACTTCAAGAGGTATTGTGAGATTTTCTTTTCTTTTTTCTTTTATTTCTATCTCTTGGTTAAACCCAGTTTCAGCAATCATTTCTTTATCAACAGCTGAGTGATTGTCGTTGTTCAAAGAAAATTGTCTAGATATGGATATCCTATAAAATAAAAAATGACGTGCATAAGAGTACGGAGATTTGCAAAGGGTATGGTAAAAGAAAGTTCTCAATCATTAGCAATGTTGATGGTTACACAAAAATTTGTCAAATTGCAACAAAAATTACATTTCTCAACTTTCTGGAAACAAATAACCAAACTGAACAACAATGACTGACTTTAATCAGAACGAATTTAAAATTGACAACAAATGATAAAATTAACAACAGACAACATGACTCGAAACATTACTTTGTCGGGAAAACAACTGGTGTAACTGTATAATTCCCTGCAACTTCTCCCTTTTCGATCTTCTTGATGTAAGCTGGATATACTTCGTCTTCTATAGCTGAGATATGCAGATCTGCAATGCCTGGTATATTGATAAGCCCAGCTGAACGAAAAGCTTGCAAAGTTGGAGGTATATTTAAAGGCAATTCATGATATGGCTCACCTCCCAGCCTAGCTCGTTGGCGTTCACGTCTTTCTGTCTTAGCCCTTTCTCTGTCAGCCATCTTTGGCTTGAATCCCAACCCGAAGGTTCCTTCATGCTTCACTGGTTGTATGTAAGGCTGACTTTCCCTAACCTTTTGCATGATATTTTGTCTACCTACAGTGGCTATAGTAGCTTTTGCGGCATTTATCACTTGTCTTGTATCATAGGCTGGCGTTAAACGATCCTTCTGTAAACTGGGGTTACAGCAACAATTTCAAAACCTTTAGCATTTCTTCACTATTTTCTTCATCAGCAGCCTAGATACATTGACTAATTGCCTGTTTCCATTTACCTGTTCAGCACTAATTTCGATAAGGCAACAGTCTTTCATATATTTAATTTCTGATGGAGAGAAGACGGCACCGCCCCAGCTGCGTGGATCCATGGTCTGCCAAGCAACATGGCATAACAGATTTTGTTCGATTATTGAAATCGACATTAAACCTATATGCGGTCCAATCTTGAATCGCAATTCAACCTCTCCTAAGCTCGGACTCTCGATCTGTTAAATGCACAGTTACAACAATATCAGTGGCCTTCACACGTATTGGATCACTCAAAGAAATTAAACTGGATTTAGTGGTAGCACATTAAAGCATGAACCATTATCAATGAGTACTTTAGAGATGTGATAATCTTTGAAACAAACTGCAATATAGAGTGCTTTATTGTGTCCTCGTCCATCTGGACCTAACTCATCGTCAGAGAAGGAAACATAATTTGGAGCTTGAATCTGACCCACCAATCTTTCTACCTGTTCCACCGGAGTATATGAGCCACATGCCGACTCAATGTTAAAAATTTAAGTAAGGCTGTCGGTGGTCCTCAGACCTAAAGAATAGCGACAATAGAGATAATCTTAGCAGGAGTTTTTGCTAGCTGTTCAAACCAACATTGTAATGCATGTTTTAATGTATTTTTTAGAAACGCTCCACATCTCATTAAGTGATCGTCCCTCTTTTATGTAACTTCCATTTGGACCCTCTTCTCCTACAAGTTCTTCACCGCTTTGCTTTCCCTTTTTCCTTTCTTGTAAGTCCTGTGGGGTATAACATTCCCCTGTCGCTGTCATGTCTCCTATTCCAGTGATATTTGAAATTAAACATTAGATGTTTGGAAAAGTTCGCCCTTCCGGATGTTTCGGAGGATGACTTGGGAGTTCCCATGTACTTGCTTTCGGACATCCCACAAATAAGGATGACCTTACAATGTCGTTATCTTTTCAGCTCCGGTAATTCAGTCTAAAAGTGACATCCACCTTCAATTATATTTTCCATATCCTCTCCCTTAGTACAACCATTCAATCATATTTAATTTCGATGTCTCAATTCACCTTTGTGGTGTTCGGGAATTACGCCGGAGTTTTTCCTTCAACCTGATTTAGCTTGATTCGGCCAGCATTGATGATTTGTAATTTCGATTCCGTAAGGTTAACATCCTTCTATTTTCATGTCCTGCAACTCCCGCTAATGATAACTCGCAACGGAGATTTGGGTTATACCCAGACGGAAAAGGGTGGCTGTAGGCGGTTCGTAGTAGGAGCTCAATTAAATTCTTTTTTACTAACTGTCTAAAGATTTCTATTTAAGGTACCGGGAAGGGACCATTATGCTGTCTAGGCGACGGGAACGAAGTTTCGACATTGATTGTGGAATTTGTTGGGGAGGTTGTTGTGGCATACCTCTCTGTGGCAACTGATGCTGCGGCATCTGATGCTGCGGATATTGAGGTCTGGGAGCTTGCTGAAAATAGACAGGTGGTTGTTGTTGATAATTTCTGAACTGATAGTTTCCACGACCCATAGGCTTATAGGGTGACTGCGTAAATTGTGTTGTACGCAAACCCGTGGATGGAGATATGATGTTACCAATTTTCCTCCTTTTTCCGCCAATCTTCTTGTCGTTTTCAGCTACCTTAAGTGCTGACTCGATCTCGTGCCGTACGCAAGCTAATTGGGCAAAATCTGTAGCATTCAGCACACGAGTACTTATATTGGGGATTTAAGCACTCTATATCAATAAAAGCATCAACCAGTTCTTGCTCTGACATCGGTGGCTCTACTTGAGCTGCCTCATTCCTCCATCTAAGCGCAAATGCGCGAAAATCTTCATTTCGGTTCATTGTCAGCTTCTTCAACGAAGACTTATCAGGTGCAAAGTCTGTATTATGTTTATACTGTTTCAAAAACGCATTTGCAAGATCACCCCAAGTACATATTTCTCTTTTATTCAAATTGAGATACCACTTTATAGCTGGTCCCGTCAGACTTTCTTGAAAACAAAATGCCCCCCCATCAATAGATTTTTTCCCCCCTCTTTTCTCATTCTTCAAATAAGCTCCCATCTTTGCAGTACATCTGTATGTGAATGAACGGATCGGTTGTTCCCTTATATTTCTCGAAATCTGGGGCTTTAAAATCATTCGGCAGTTCGATGTCTGTAACGATACAAAATTGGGATGGGTCTCCAACATCTTGATTTCATTCCAATATCTTCAACTTGCTCATTATATATTCTATTTGTTCCGCTGATTGTTTCTCTACCACTGTAGGTTGTACCACATAAGCAGCGGGAGCAATTGGAACATGATTAGTAGCTATAGTCACTGGTGGACGGGGGCCCCAGGCGGTACCATCTCATATTGGTACGACTCCTGCGGAATCGGCGGAGGAGCTGAAGGCATAGGTATCTGTGCCTGATCATTACTCATGGAACATCCCAAATTGTGTGGAGATGAATGATGTTGTAGGTTATTTTGTCGTTCAGCCAACAACAACCGGACTTGTGCAGCCAATTCAGCATTCTCCTTTCGCATGAGCTGAATTTCTTCACGCAAGGTTTGTTCTGTCGTCTGATTTTGGATATCTTCGTACGATCCCATGATTCTCCCTTTAGACCTTGTGAAATAACTCTTCGAGATCAGAGGTTTTCCAATGTTGATCCTCTAAAAAGAATGAAAGAATTTTCTCAAAACTTCGAAAAAGATTGTTAAATACATGGCAAAAACAATTTTAGGCAAACAAATGTGTGTAAGAGGCCAATTATTATTGAAAAATTACTCGTTGCATCCACCGCATTTTTAAGACAACATAGATAATGCATTTCATTTATAAAGAAAAGAGTACATTCTGGCATGTTCAGTTCTTCGGATAAAACAGAAGAAAAAGTACATCATTAAGCTCTCCAACACTTATATTCAATTTCCAGCCCCCATGCCCCAGCATCTCGTTCGCCATATTTTTTCTTAATTGCTCGTGCATATGGTATGAGTTTCGCGCGGCTTTTCTTCAACTCCTGCAATAGATCATTAGGGATAGAAAACCATCCTCTTTCCAATATATTATGCAAGCGCCAAATTGACATCTTCTATGGTGTTTCAACATTTCTAAGCTTCAACTTTCGTGTGATCGAGATAAGTTTTCAAAGCACTGCATTCACTTGTCTTTTCCCTAAGCTGGTAAACTGTAAATTGAACTTCTTCGACGATTTTCTGGTACGTTGCCAGCATCTTTTCATATGTTTCGTTTAAATCACTATACTTCTGTTGATCTGTGAATCGTTGCTCTGCCGAACGTAATTCTAGATTAACTAATCTAGCTTCACAAGCTTGTAGTTCATCAATTTTATCAGCTAGCAATGTTCTGCATTTATCATACTGTCCTTCGATCTCTTGTACCTGCCTTCGATAGCCTATTATCGTGTGATCCTTACTTTTCAACTGTGCTTTGCATTTGGCTAACTCCTGTTCATTCTGCTTTCTCTTCACTAGTATTTGTTTCTGTTTGCCTTCAGAAATGTGGCTTCTACGGCGCCAATTGTCATTCTTTAGCTTCCTATCTTTTCCAGTTTCGTCGTAGTGTCCATTTTCTAATGTCAAGGCTTTTGATTCAGCTTGTAATTCAGGATCTGGCTCGTTTCTTCTTTCCAGCTTTTTAATAACCTTCATGCAACAGTTGAATAACTTCATCTTTCTCTCTGGATATTCATTGACATAGTCCTTTTGCTTCTTTTTCTCTTTTCTAGGTAAGCCTTGGAGTTTTTTGTCAGCCAGGTAAGCAACTGATATTTTGTTTCTCCTATTCTATATATTCTTGCGGTTTGGTCCAGATAGTTGGTGCATACCTTGTACGATTTTTGGGGCGTTGCAAATATGCCCTGACTTTTTGAATTTCGCCCATTTGTTACTGTTTTTCTCTTTGCTTCCTATAGTTGTTCACATTCTTCATACCTCGATGTTGCATGTCTTCTGTTGGGATTTAAACTTTCGCTGGAACATCGCTGGAGCATGGCCTATACAAGTCCATGGGCCGATTAAGGGGATCCATTCTCTTAAACCGCAATCAATTAGACATTCCTACTCTTCATTCATATAACCCGCATACTATCTAACTTTTTCGACACTGCGAAAATATTATTTCCATTTCTCGATGGTTTTCGACTCTAATTTTTCTTTGATTTGTGCTGGACTGATCCGAAAATATGCTGAGATTGTGATAAACGGTTGTATGAAGTGCTGACATATCCATATTTGCAATAAGTGAGGGCAAGCTGTGAAAGTTTTCATTCCTTTTTTTTACTGTCTGGTTGAGTGTGGAAATTG
>MJHO01000634.1:0-19487 GCA_002076135.1 Xerophyta viscosa | reverse complement strand
CGAGCACTCTTGCCCATCCTTGAGGCTTAGAGGGCGTGCGCATCAATGCGCGTGGGTAGCCGAAGGGGCGCCAGCGGTTGCAAGTGGCTGCACATCCTTGTCATATTTATTTCTTTCGTTTACGTATGTTAATTGCTCATGTAATGGGGTATTCAATTCCTTTGACCGGGTAGGCAAAGGGGCTTGGGGGTTGTCCGAGCATCAAAAGGGGAGGCCGCCGATTTGTGGCTCCCAACCAAGAAGTGAGTGGTTTTGTAAGTGTATGCATAGGCAAGGCACGGGAGTAGGCATTGTTTGGCTGACTTATACTTTCCACTAAAAACATCTTGTTGCGCATTGTGTTCTTGATCTTCCCTAGATTCTAGTTAAATATCCTTGTTCCTTTCCGGTGACGGAAGACCGTGAGGGAGCTTCGGATCATAGACACACTCTCCCAAGGGTGACTTGGAACGGGTAATGGAATGTATAACCCTGTCTTTCTATTCGCCGGCTTGGACATACAACATAGGGTGCATCCCCTAACAAACTTCTCCACATCCACGTGCATGCGTGGCCAATAGAGATATCTCTCCAAATTCTTCAACGTCTTCTCTACGCCGTAGTGTCCTGCCACCTTGGACGTGTGCGCCTTGCGGATCCACTTTACTAGGTCCGTGCCTTGAGGTACACATAACCGGTTGCCTCGGTATAGCAAGCCTTGATGCCACTCCACTAGGTGCCCATACAGACCCTGGCATGCGCGCTGTCCCGCGCCCGAAGTCTTGCCTACTTCCGAGGCCCCTGCGCCCGAGGCCTTGGCTCCTGCACCTGAGGCCGAGGCTCTTGCGCCCGCAGCCGAAGTGCCCGCGCCCGAGATGTCTTCCGCGCCCGCGCCCGAGGCCTTCTCCTGCGCCCATCTCGCCTTGGCTTGTCCAACCCTTGAAATGCTTCATCTTCCGCATACAGTAGCTTATACTCCCCATGAGCCATGGAAAGTACCTGCATTACCACCCCGCACAAAAACGCCGACACACCCATTGTCGGCGGTCGTGACAACATATCGGCCAACTTGTTCGTCACGCCCTTCTTATACTTGTTCACGAGGTTGAATTGTTGCAAGTATGCCATCCACTTCATATGCCGAGCTTGTTGCTATTTGGATTGCGTTTGAAGTTATTGCAACGGTCGATGATCCGTATGCAACACTGTCTCCTTCCCCAAGATGTAGTGCCTCCAATGTTTGACCTTTTGATGTAAGGCATATAGCTCCTTATAGTAGGTAGGGTAGTTGCGTTGAGCGCCTTGGAACATCTCACTATGATAAGCCACTGGTCTCCCATCTTGGAACAACACCGCGCCCATGGCGTGGCCCGAGGCATCGTATTCCAACTCCAATGGACGTTAGAGCTTCGGTAAAGTGAGCACCGGGGCCGTGGTGATCTTCCTCTTCAAAAACTTGAACGCCGCCTCATGATCGTCCGTCCATACGAACTTGGCGCTCCCCTTGGTCAAGCCATGCAGTAGTGCTGCAACTAGTGAAAAATGTTGGATGAACTTGCGGACGTATTGGCATGCTCTAACGAAACTCACACCTCCGTAACGTTCTTCGGCCTTGGCCACTCTATGATGACCCACCCCTTGCTTGGGTCAATCTTGAGCTCACCTTCTCCCACTACGAATCCCAAGTATACGAGATTGAGCCGTCCAACCTCTTACTTCTTCATGTTAAGCTTAAGGCCATGCTCCTCAAGCATTGCGAAGACTTTGCCAATGTGCTTCATATGCATAGTCCAATCCGGGCTAAAAATAAAAATACCATCTAGATACACAATAACAAAGTCATCTATAAATGGCCTAAGAACCTCATTCATCAGGCACATGAACGTGGCCGGGGCGTTTAATAACCCGAATGGCATCACCAACCACTCGAACAGTCCCAGCTTGGTCTTGAACGTCGCCTTCCATGTATCCTCCTCGGTCACCCGAACTTGGTGGGACCCTTCTTTGAGGTCCAACTTAGTGAAGAACTTTGCAGGTTGAAGTTGATCGATCTAGTCTTCGATCCTTGGTAGTGGATACCGATTCTTCACTGTGATCTTGTTCACGGCATGGTAGTCCACACACATCCTCCACCCTCCATCCTTCTTCGGCACCATGACGATAGGTGAGCCGCATGGCGAACTGCTTGGCTTGATCACCCCTTACTCCATAAGCTCTCGTACTTAGCGCTTGATTTCCTCGCTCTCCAATAGCGAGTGCCGGGATAGGCATGCATTAGGCAAAGGCGCGCCCGTCGACACCTTATTTTGTCCGTATCAGTATGCACTAGCGAAATGAACTAGTTAGAGCTCACAAAGTGTAATTAGATTTAACCTCACGCAATCAAGCTCAATAGGTCGGATTAAGCTCGACCAGCATGATTAAGTCCAATTAACACCTATTAAGACCAATTAGACGCATTTCGCGATATGCATATATAAGGTAACATATACGCATACGACAATACATATGTACATTTATATATGATAACCTCTAAGATATACATATACATACCCACACACATATACATACACATGATACATGCACATAATATTATTATGATTGATAACGAATATATATATATATATATATATATATATATATAAATATATATATATATATATATCTATATATTCTTCATTCACCTCACCACCCCCCTCTTCCTCATAAATGCCTCCCCACCAACTATACCTCATCTCCATCCATTTATATATACATCCCCATCCATCTCAAAAAAGGAAAGGGGATAAGGACAAGAGGGAAGAGGGAAGGAGAGCAAGCAGCAGCAGCAAATGAGAAGAAGAGAGAGACCGCGCCGACGAGCCACCGTCGTCAGCCCCGCCGCCCGCCGCGCCGACGAGCCACACCTATTGCACCCGGGTCACACCCCATACACATCTCACTCAAAACTCCAAGGTAACTCCACGAAACTCTTAGTATTAACATCTCAACCTCCTGCCAACCTGCCGAAGCCGCCGTGCCACGCGGCGGCGAGCCAGCGACGGCGGAATATCGTAAAGAAATAATAACATAAACTAACACCGCTCATAAACTCTCTAAGCACATGTCGAAATAAAATTTGAATGCCGCATTTGTAATTCATCCAATGCAGCGAATTTGGCCTAAAGAACACCTATCAAAGTGCGGAAACGACGGTCGCCGAACGTCGCCGAAATTTCGGATCACAAAATCCCGAAAAGCGGAGCTTCCAAAATATAAATTTTACGGCACGAATGGATCCGGAATGGCCCCAAATGCCAGGGGGCACCTTTGAAAGGCCGGCGGTGAGCTCACCGGCCGGCAGCGGCTGCGGCCAGCGCGCACGCGGACGCGAGCTCGCGGCTCGCGGCCGCAACTGAAAAGACGACCGGCTGGACCGGTCGCCAAGGTTTTAACCCCGCGCGCCCCGCGCGGGGTTGCTGGGCCGCGTCCTAGCGACGCGGCCCAAGCCGAATTTTTTTTTTTTTTTTTACTTCCTAATTGTTTTGTTTAATTGTTTTTTAGGAAAAATTAAATTAATAAATTCTAACCTATAAATTTATCACGTAATAATGGTTACCTTTATTTTATCACATAATTAAGCTTTAACCCAATAATTATTATATAATATAACACATGTATATATATATATATATATATATCTAAAAAGAAACTAAAATTGAGGGAGATGGATATTTCTCTCAAAATTAACACATAATAATAAAAGGAAATCAGGGGATAAAGCGATGGATATTGCTGACTCCCCACTCTCGTGTAAATATTACAAAATGCGATACGAATGTTATTGTATATAAATAAAACGAGTAACTTGAATAACCGAAACACGGAGAAGAGATGGATATTTTCCCCCAACTAATAATTTAACATATAAATAATATAAACTTATCATTAATTGTGGAGATGGATATTCTACCGACGAAATATGGGGCGTGAAGACGGAAACGATATACGGTGCTAAGCCCCCTAAGATAAAATAATAATTAATTCGATTTAGCTTATTTCATTTATAGCAATTATATATATATATATATATATATATATATATATATATATATAATATATATATATATTTGTTATGCATTAATATAGATGTAAATTCATGACATTGTATATATGTAATTTAATAATATGCATATAAGTGAGTTAGAGATTTGAACTTTCCCTAAATACGAAAGTTGGAGCCGGATGGATTTTTAATCTAATAACTGGGTTTTAAATAAAAATTGAATGATCGTGAAATAGGAAGTGATGGTTTACTCTCCTAAATACGACCAGACATATTTTGAAAAATCAAAATTTCCTTTTAATAAAAAAGATAATATGAAAACGATGATGATGGATATTATCCCGCGACAGATTAAATATATGGATATTTGGATGTGTCTACTTAATAATGATTTAGAGAGTAAGTGGATAACCGATCTCTTTCTTATATTAGGTAAATAATTAATAATATGCATATATATATAATAACATTGTGATAAGTGTAAATCTAAAATTATTCTGATCCAACCTATAGAGACCCTCTGATGGCGCTGTGGGGTGTTCTCGTCTTTCCCACACGTAAACGACGAACGAGCTTGACGAATCTCTTATGTGCCTTATCCGGTTTCTTAGATTTTCGCAAAATATCTAGGTGGCGACTCCAACCCTTTCCCTGCCCGGAGAAAGGTCGTCAACAGATGGCGACTCCGCTGGGGACTCGTCAGGCTCATTTTAGGTGATAAAAGTAATATTGGGTTTATATCTTCACATATCACGGACATATATATTTTAATTGATTATTAGGAGTGCTTTATTTCTTTTTGTATATATTTGATGAACAATTTACATATTACATATCACGCATTTCATACTATTACCCAGGGCACTGAGGATTCCGCCGATTCTGCATTGTCACAGACATAAAAATTCCAAAAGATTTTGAAGTCCCAAAGTTTGAGAAGTATGACGGGACAACAGATCCTCATATACACATATAAATATATTGCAGCAAAATGGGCGCCTATTTGAAAAATGAAAAGATGATGATGTATTACTTCCAAGAGAGCCTAAAGGGTCCCGCGATGAAGTGGTACCTCAACCTCGACAAGCAAGAAATACGTACTTGGGGCGATCTAGCTGGCGCCTTCTTTAAACACTACAAGCACAATGCTGACTTTGGCTCTCGATAAATCATCATTAAAAAAGCTCATGATGAATGAAGACGAAGATTTCCGCTCATTCGCCTTGAGATGGAGGAACCAAGCCGCCCAAATAGAGCCTTCCAATGACAGAGAAAGAGCCTGGATTGATGCTTTTATTGAAATTGAATGTTTAGACCAGCAATATAAACTCTCTTGCGTCAACGCAATTGATTTCGTCCACTTGATCCGTATTAGCGCGAGGGTTAAGAAGGCGCTTGAGGATAACAAGCATGAGTGTAATGAAGACGATATCTCGGAGAGCCATGACAGCAACAATTCAACAAACGACTAAGAGCAACAAGGACGAGGCCGTTGATACTATGGATGAACCTCCAACGAGACTGCACTTTCATTGTAACACCAGCTCATCATGTTTTGGAATGTTTAGAGTCAATTGTACCGTTGCCGCTTGACTCTTTCGAATGGATTGCTATGATGTAACAAAATTGCTCACGTTTTATATTATGTTTTGAATATATCCTCATAACTTGTTGCAAACTATGCGGCCCCATTCCCGAGTCACAAATATCCTTACCTTTATCTTGAACCACTTATTGTCTTCAGTAGCTTATGTTTAAGCAAATGAATTTACACGCGAAAGAAATCTGGCATGAAGCTTGGAATTGACTCTATCATGAATTGTCAACTACTATCCAATCTAACATACATCCACCCATATACTCGTCCTAAAACAATCTAAAGATGCATAACTTCCAACCCTCAGCAGCATAACACAATTAAACGTGACTTTTCAAAATTAAAAATAGCCTATGATTCACGTGAAACTATTGCATGTCCGTAAGATCACCTCGATCAGGACAAATATCATGAATGCTACGCAAAGACTTGCAACGACATTCGATATAGTAACAACACATAGAGATCGCGATGTGCACCTACTTTCATGTTAGTCCAGATATTTCTTCTCAGAAATCGAGAAAAAATATAAGAGGACATAAATTCAAGGTAAATCCATCATGCGGCAGTCCTAAAAAAGAGGGGACAAAAAGAAGAAAAGAAGGAAAGAAAAAGAATAGAAAGGAGAAGAAGAAAAAGAAAGCAAAAGAATAAAAAAAAAAAGAACAAACAAAAAGAAAGTACGCCGAGAATGGGTACCAAGCCCACGTAAATCCT
This sequence comes from Xerophyta viscosa, assembly GCA_002076135.1. Lineage (NCBI taxonomy): Eukaryota > Viridiplantae > Streptophyta > Magnoliopsida > Pandanales > Velloziaceae > Xerophyta > Xerophyta viscosa. The sequence continues at coordinate 13,149 of MJHO01000634.1, read as the reverse complement.
CTTCGGACGACCAAAAAGAGCAAGCGCACGTACACCCAAGCAAAGTGCGCAACACCCACAAGAAGAAGAGAAAAATATGATGCATCAATATAGACCAAATTGCGGAGACGTGCAAATCCATGGGATTGCGATAGCTTCACTTTAATCGTAAGCTATTATTCAAATTTGAAATATCTGTTTAATTGTAATAATGCTGCTGCCCACCCATATATACATATACCAATTTTCACTCAATACATGAAATAACCATGCTCCAAATGTGCTCTTCATCCACTATAACCAAATAAACCCATGAGATAGCAAATATGGCAATTCATTACAAGATTCAAAACAAATAACATCCATGATCTCTTTTAAATGTAAATTTGTTCTCTCGAATAAGAAGCAACTGAGGCCAATACGTAAAGATCCTAACTCCACAAAGCGAAAATAAACGAACCATAACCCCCACGTATGAACGCCCCCAGATAAAACACTAATAGGCAAATATCCCAATTTTGCGATAACCGACCTTCCAAACCAAGCTTTACACTGCCAAATGAAACCAATATGCCAAAAGCTCCACAATTTCCAAATTGGCCAATTTATTACCCAAATCTCAAACTGTGATGCAAATAGAATTGTGAATATATTTACGACATGATATAAATGTGAATTCTTTTGTTACGCATGAATGAAATTCGAACGATAGTTAAAGAGAATCAATACGACTGACTCGATTCTCAGATTGCATGTGCAGATCAAATCTTGCAATCAAACTGGGGCAATATGGATGATTTGAACTGGCTTCCTTCAATCTCAACATGAACACGAAGACATGATATAGACTGGGGCAAATTTTTCTGGCAAAAAATTTGACAAATATGCACAAGCAGCACACTGGGGCAATGGTTATAATGAATATTTAGCCAAGCATACTGGGGCAATTGTAACCTACATCCAAAGAAATGGAATGCTACTCATGACATCTAACAACGAGCATATGATGGGATGTTCTATCAGCGACAGAAGTGATACCAATGAAATACGAGATGACATATCCAAACTCATTGAAAAGCGTTCTTAAACTACGTGGCGGAAATGTCAATAACTTTCTCTCCAATCTTAACTCTCAATATCCTTGAATGGCCCCTCAGTAATCCATTCCCTTCTCAGATAGCTTTCTTTAAAATATCTACAGTCCTCCACCACAAGGACTTCCTAAGTCTTGAATGTATAAATGCCATATTACAAGCTCAGACTAAACGTGGCCAAACACACTTTCAAGTAAACCATACCAGATAATTCCTTTATACAATATCATTACGAATTGCATAGTCCTCATGACAAATGATAACATTCCAATATCCTCCATGGCCCATAGGGCCTTTACCTTTTCACAATACGTCAGAGCGGGGTCTATAGGGCCATTCGCTTTACATTTCAAGGTGCAGCCCCTGCGGTCGCTACCTCTTCATAATATTAACCAGGTATGGTCCGTGTGTCCACTGCGTCACAGCTCTCAAGGCTACGGTCTATAGGGTCGCCACATTTTCACAACATATTGCAGCAGGGTTCATTGGACCACTACGTTATAACTCTGAGCTGCAGTCCATGGGATCACCATCTTTTCACAACATATTGCAGTAGGGTCCATGGGACCACTACATCATAACTCTAAGGTAAAGTCCACAGGGGCCATTACCTTTTCACGATATTACAAAGCATGGTCCATGGGGCCACTACTTCATAACCTCTGGTACTGTCCATGTGGCCTTTATCTCTCCATGATATAGCCAAGCATGGTCCACGGCGATCATCGCTTTACAATCCCAAGGAATGATTCACGAAGTTCATAACCTAACCTCATATATTGAATCTTGGTCCACGGCGGCCGTTTTCTTCATAACTCTAAGGTGTGATCCACGGTGTTCATGACCTTACTTCATATATCAAAATCTTGGTCCACTGTGCCATTCCTTCATAACCCTGAGGCATGATCCACGGCGTTTATGACCTTATCTCATATAACCAGGCATGGTCCACGGCGGCCATTGCTTTATAACCCAAAGGCATGATCCACGGCGTTCATGACCTTATCTCACATAAAGGCTTGGTCTACGGCGGCTATTGCTTTATAACCCAAAAGGTATGATCCACAGCATTCATGACCGTATCTCATTCATTGCGTTACAACCTCAAGTCATGATCCACGGCGTTCATGACCTCGTCTTTATAACCCCTAAGGCAAGATCCACGGTGTTCATTACCTTATCTCATATATCAAATTACTTCATAATCCAATAACCAGTTATTCATAACTCTTATGTCATACGTCAAGGCAGGGTCTACGGCGACCCTCACTTTTTGACACAAATCCACGATATTTATGACCTTTCCTCGTACATCATAACCTGGTCCACGGGGACCATTGCTTTATAATCCCAATGACATGATCCATTACGTTCTTAACCATAAATCACCTATCAGCATGGTCCATGGGACCATCACTTATAAACTTGTCAGGGAACGGTCAACGTGGCCGCTACCTTCCAGCTATATTTCCAGCATGGTCCATGGGACCATCGCTTTATAACTTTTAGGGAACGGTCAATGTATCCCACCGCCAACCTTTCCAAATATCTCTTTTCGGGTGGTCCCAGGGACCATTGTTTATAACTTTCAGGGAACGGTCAACGTGACCGCTACCTTCCAACTATCTCTTTCAGCGTGGTCCATGGGACCATCACTTTATAACTTTCAGGGAACGGTCGATGTGACCGCTACCTTACAGCTGCCTTCCAGCATGGTCCATGGGGCCATCGTTTTATAACATTTTACTGCTACCTTCCATAGCATATTGAGGCATGGTCCATGGGATCATTGCTTTATAACTCCAATTGTATAGCCCATAGGGCCATTGCCTTATAATTCACGAGGTTATGATCCATGCGATCATTATCCAGCAAATTTTGGTTTATTATTTTATGAGACGCTCACGATTATAGATGACTTCGCTATATTTACCGGACAAAACGTGGTATCTCTTTATCTTTGCCCAGCCCTTTTCCAAAGGATTGGACAAAGAGGGGCAACTGTCGACACCCTATTTTGTCCGTATCAGTATGCATTAGCGAAATGAACAAGTTAGAGCTCACAAAGTGTAATTGGATTTAACCTCACGCAATCAAGCTCAATAGGTCGGATTAAGCTCGACCAGCATGATTAAGTCCAATTAACACCGATTAAGACCAATTAGACGCATTTCGCGATATGCATATATAAGCCAACATATACGCATACGACAATACATATGTACATTTATATATGATAACCTCTAAGATATACATATACATACCCACACACATATACATACACATATACATGCACATATATTTATATATGATAACGAATATATATATATATATATATATATATATATATATATATATATATTATATAATATATATATATTCATCAAAGAAAAAAAAAAAGAAAAAAAAGATATGGGGGAACATACCCTGCAGCCACCGGCTCCCCCCCTCTATTTTCTTCATTCACCTCACCGTCCCCCTCTTCCTCATAAATGCCTCCCCACCAACTACACATATCTCCATCCATTTATATATAATTGTAAGGTCTCGGATTTCGTAATATTAATATTTGTTTTAAATCGGATTTATTCGGAGTTTGATTTGGTTTTGTTTCGAGGATTTTATTGGTTTCTGGGTGCTTAATTTGTATTAGAATTGGTTGTAATTTATTTTGGTGTGTTTTGGGCTTAATTTGGGCCCATTTAGGGCTGGACCCGGCCGACCGAGCCATGTGGCTCTGCCCGGCGGAGCCCGACTGACCCCGGGTGAGCCAAATGGCTCGCCAGGTCGCCAGTCGCCCCGCACCCCCTGCTCCCTCTCGCCCGCGCCCGATCGTCTCTCTCGCGCGCTCACTCTCTCTCTCGCTCTCATCTCTCCCGATCTCGTCCCGCGCCGCGCCGATCGCCGCTCCGTCCGTCGCTGGCGCGCGTGGCCAGACCCCACATACCTCTCTTCTCCGCTAGCCTATTGTCTCCCTCTCTCGCGTCGTCTTTCTCGCGCTCGGCCGCGAAGACCTAACTCCTGCCGCCGCGCCTCGCGGTCGCCGTCCAAGGTTCCTCTCCGTCGTTTAAGGTTTGTATGACCCTCCCCGTCGCCGATTGCATGCCGTCGCGCTGGATCTCTCTCCGTCCTCTCTGCTTCTGTTCGGCCGCCGTCGTCGCCATCGTTGCTCCGGCCGCCGCCACTGTTGGACGTCGCCTCCGTCTTCTCCGACTCTTGAACCTCGGCCGTCGTTGATCCGCCACCGCCGTCTCTGCTGCCGCTGTCGAGCTTCTCCGGCGAACCCGTCCGAGCCGTCGCTCCGTCTTGTCTTCGGGAACGCGTTGCCGTGGTCGTTTCCGGTAGAACTCCATGGATTCACGCCGATTCGCCGGGTCTCGATCCGGTAGGATCGGGACGTAGGTGAGTGAACCCGTGGACTTTGTGTATGATTGATGATTGTCTGAACGTGAATATATATGTGTAAGCATGCTTAAATGTGTCGATATTATAATCTACGTGGATGAATGTATTAGTATGTTGTTGAACCGATACCTTAGTAGATGCGGTCTATAGTTGCTAAATGACTTGTTTGTACATCTAGATAGATGTGACACCCGTTAGTTAGATGACTTCACACTGTCTTGTTTGAGTAAGTATTAGGGCATGACTGTCAGGTCTGACACTTGATTGCGTAGTCCGTGTGATTGAACTGCTTTAGTTGGTATGCGAGCCGACTGCTCTGGCTATACCTTTAGCGAAACGGAATTGTGCCCTTCTACTAATTGAATGCTTGTGATGTAAAGCATGCGGTTGTGATTGGTTATGTGATTTATTATGCGTAATTGATGTTTGAGTTGCAAGTGTGTTGTACTTGTAAACTTGTTGTGGACCAGCATGCTTATTATGTTGAATATGCTTTGTTTGGGTAGTTGACCCTAGCATATATGTTGATGATGTTTGAGCATGTTTAAGTGATCAGAATGATGTTATATGGCTTGGGCTTTATTTGGTTATTATCTTTAATTATGTTATGTGATGCTACGTGATTTGGCCATTTAGTTTAAAGAACAAGTGTACGTCATACACTACTTGGTGCTTGTGATATATGTTGATGCTCGAGGCAGGAGCTATTTGTATATGATGTGATGCTCGGGGTAGAGCAGGATTTATGTTGATTTATGCGAGTGAATGTTTTAAAAACCGAGAGTAATGGGTTTTTGGAGGCGTAATGTACCGTTAAGCTCGTTCGATCACCCCCGAGGTCGTTTTGTAGGAACGACTCGGGATGGGTGACGGGCGGAGCCGCGGAGGCGCTAGAAAAGATTGAATAGCCCAGAAGGGGCCAGTGACGTAGTTCGATCGAACCCTTTGGCCGGGGCGGTGGCTACGATGCCAGGCGAGGCCTCGTAGGTCATCCGATACTGACCAGTTTGGCGAGTAACTCCCATGTAGGTCTAATGGGATCGCCTACCTCACTGAGAGTCATGTTGCCGCTTATGTGCACTTGCGGAAGAATTCTTGATCCGTTGGTATTGCGCAGTATACCCAAGCTGACGGGTGCGAGTACCTAAATAGATTTGAAACATGAGAGGACTAACCGGTTTGGTAGTTTAGTCCACGCTGACTTAAGAAACATAACTTAACCTGATGGGTTTTGGGTAAACGATTACTTTATGTTATGCTTGATGTGTTGATGTTTATCTTATAAGTCAAGCATGCTTTTGTTTGTTGATGATGGATCACTTGTTATTATGCTGTAGCTTATAGCTTATAGTTGATAAGCATGCTGCTTGATATGTTGGTTATGTTTGTAGCTTAAAGTTGTTAAGCTTATACTATGCCGAGTTCAGCTATGCTTGTGGATATTGATGTTTATGTGGTTTTGGCAAGCATAAATAACTGTATGTATTGATAAGTAGTTTGGCATGCAAGGTATGCTCTGGTGTGCAGAATGGTATTGCTTGTAGCATATGTGTTAGCATGCAATTTTTATCTTATGCATACAAGTTTGTATCGCATGTGTGCTTGCCTTGTGTTGCTTGGTAGTGCGTGACTGGAGCTCTAGCAGTTGACCTGAGGGGCTGCTGGGGTGGGTCATTCATTGAGTATATATTTTTATATACTCATATTACTATCTTTTCCTTCAGGTTGTCGCGAAGATCGCTGACGGTTCGAAGTGTGAGCTTGGAGGGATTTTATTTACATTTAGGGTTAAAATGTAAATTGTAATATGTATGTAATATTATCCGCTGCGTAGTTAATTCAATTGTGTTTAATATTGTGAACTGGAAGTGCTAGCTCATAACACCTATCTCATTTTCCTTTTCTTCCTCTCCAAAAGAAAACATAATTTCCACTTAAATTTCCGACCCCCTGAAACGGGGCGTCACATACATCCCCATCCATCAGAAAAAAGAAAAAAAGAGGAGGAGAAGAGGGAAGAGGGAAGGAGAGCAAGCAGCAGCAAAGGAGAAGAAGAGAGAGACCGCACCGACGAGCCACCGTCGTCAGCCCCGCCGCCCGCCGTGCCGACGAGCCACACCTATTGCACCCGGGTCGCACCCCATACAAATCTCACTCTAAACTCCAAGGTAACTCCACGAAACTCTTAGTATTAACATCTCAACTTTCCTGCCACCCCGAAACGCCGACGTGGCCTCGCCCGCGGCGAGCCACGACGGCGGAATACGTAAACGTAAATAATAACATAAACTTACACTCGCTCATAACTCTCTATACACATGTCGAAATAAAATTTGAACGCCGCCATTGAATTCAACACGCACGACTTGCCTAAGAACACTTATCACAGTCGCGAAAACCGACAGTCGCCGAAACGTCGCTGAAATTTCGGAAAACAAAAACCCGAAAAACGGAGCTTCAAATATAAATTTTGACGGCACGAATGGATCCGGAGTGGCCCCAAATGTCAGGGGGCACCTTTGAAAGGCCGGCGGTGAGCTCACCGGCCGGCCGCGGCCGTGGCCAGCGAGCACGCGGACGCGAGCTCGCGTCTCGCGGCCGCAGCTGAAGAAGACGACCGGCTGGACCGGTCGCCAAGGTTTTAACCCCGTGCGGGGCGCGCGGGGTTGCTGGACCGCGTCCCAGCGACGCGGCCCAGCCGAATTTTTTTTTTTTTTTTTTTTTGACTTCCTAATTGTTTTGTTTAATTGTTTTTTAGGAAAAATTAAATTAATAAATTCTAACCTATAAATTTATCACGTAATATTTGTTACCTTTATTTTATCACATAATTAAGCTTTAACCCAATAATTATTATATAAATTAAACACATGTTATATTATATATATATATATATATATATAATTATATATAATATATTATATATATATATATATATATATATATACATATCAAAAGAAAACTAAAATTGAGGGAGATGGATATTTCTCTCAAAATTAACACATAATAATAAAAGGAATTATTGGAAAAGCGATGGATATTGCTGACTCCCCACTCGTGTAAATATTACAAAATGCGATACGAATGTTATTGTATATAAATAAAACGAGTAACTCGAATAACCGAAACACGGAGAAGAGATGGATATTTTTTCCCCAACTAATAATTAACATATAAATATATAACTTATCATTATTGTGGAGATGGATATTCTACCACGATAATATGGGGCGATGAAGAGAAAACGATACGGTGCTAAGCCCCCTAAGAAATAAAATAATATTAATTCGATTTTACTTATTTCTTCAATTCATATATTTTGTAGCAGTGTATATATTTGTATGCATATAATATAGATGTAAATATTATGACATTGTATATATGTATTAAATATATGCATATAAGTAGTAGAGATTTGACTTTCCCTAAATACGAAGGTTAGGAGCCGGATGGATCCTAATCTAAGTAACTGGGGTAAATAAATATGAATGATCGTAATAGGAAGTGATGGATATTACTCTCCTAATACGACCAGACATATTTATAAAAATCAAATCTCATTCAAATAAAAGATATATGGAAACGAGATGATGGATATTATCCCGACAGATATATATTCGATATTTGGATGTGTCTACCTAATATGATTTAGAGAGTAAGGTGGATACCGATCTCTTTCCTTTATATTAGGTAAATAATTAAATATGCATATATAATAATAATAAATATGTGATAAATGTAAATCTAAAATTATTCTGATCACCTATAGAGTACCCTCTCTGAGGGGCGCTGTGGGGGTGTTCCGTCTTCCCCACACGTAAACGACGAACGAGCCTGACGAATCTCTTATGTGCCTTATCTGGTTTCCTAGATTTCCGCAAAATATCTAGGTGGCGACTACAACCCTTTTCCTCCCCGGAGGAAGGTCGTCAACAGCGCCCTCAACCAACATGATGCTATGCTCCACCTCTCGCCTTGGTGGAAGCCCGCGCGGCTCGGCGAACAACACCGCATACCTCCGCATGACTGCCACTACCTCTTGCGTTTGCTCATTGGATAGATGCCCCGGAGACCACCTCTTGTGGCGCCAGCTCTGGCCGAGCCTCCCGCACCACTAGCATCAACATGCGCCCACTCGCATTCACTATGCGCTTGGTCTGCACGATCTTGGCATGTTGTGTTGCCTCCGCGCCCCTTGTCCCTTCTAGCATGTACGTCTTGCCCTCCTTCGATGAGCATGTACTGCTGGCCCTCCTTAATACACGCATCCCTATCCCAAAGGTAGGGGTTACCAAAAATTCACTGGCAAATGTCTAAAGGAAACTACCTCAGCATTCGACTCATCGATGAATTTGGCCGTCACTGCGAACTTGAATTTGCATTGCTTCGTGATCTTCAACTCCGTGTCCTTCTTTAGCCATCCCAACGCATAAGGACTCGGATGTGGGGTAGTTGCCAACCCCAACTTCTGTACTAGGCTCTCAGAGATGAGGTTCTTCTGGCTTCCCGGATCAATGATTGCTTCCACCAAGCCTTACTTCACTTGGATCCGTAGTTGGAAGAGCTCTACACGATCCCTTGCGCCCGCTCTTGGCTCAGCTTGCACCGCTTTGCCTTTGCTGTCCGTGGCCTCCTCTCTGCTCCCTTAGCACGCACCATCAATGCAACGGGTCCGCCTCATGCATCGCCAACGGTGTCCCGTCCGCGCCCGCGTCCGCGGTTGCCACCAATGTCGCCTTGCCCTTGTCCATGCCCTTCCTTTTAGGCGCCAACTCTGGATGGAACTTCCAACACTTCTTTTTGATGTGGCCCTTCTTTTTACAGTGGACACACTCCACATCTTTGTACTTGGACCCCTCGGATGTGACACCCCGGGTTTTCGGGCGGGATCGGCACAAGAGTGTGCGATCTGTGCGGTTTCCGGTCGACTGAAAACCCCGACCGGTCGACCGAAAGTATGAATTTGGGCGCGAGTTCGGTTTCGAGAATTGTCCCACATTGGCTGGGCAATGTGAATGTTTGTGTTGATATACTAGAGGAGGCCCTTAGCTTGCACCAACCAAAGGGATCCCCTTTTCCGGAAGGGAAAAGGACCTGATCGTGTGGTGCGGTCGGGGCTTTGGGGGCACGGCCCGGGGCGGGGAGCGGGACGTGACATCGGAAGTCCCTTCTCCCGTGCCGCCATCGGCCGCACCTTACTTGCCCTTGCCCTTGCACTTGACCTTGCGCGCGCCCGCGCCCGCGCCTTGTTAGCCTTTGCCCCGCGCGCGCGTGCGGTTCAGCTTCTCGAATGCCATGGCCTTCTTACAAGCATCACCTACGTCCAAGATAGGGTATAATTCGACCTCCGCCCTGAGCTCTTCATGCAGCCCCGCGAGATACTTGCGTAGGGCTTCCTGATCCTCCAATGGAATGCCGAGTGCCAAGGCACGCCTCCGGAACTCCGTAATGTATTCTTGTACACTTCGTTCGCTGCCTTGCCTCAAGTAGAACCACCTCTGATCCAGGAGGCTCTTGGGTCAAGATGGATTCAACAAGGGTGGTTGCATTGTGTGACTTAGCCAAGCACGAGCATGGGTTGACCTAACTGGTGCGAGCGTACGGATGGGTGCATGGAAGGCTAAGTGGCGCAGGCGTGCGTGGGCACGGGAGACCAAAGGTTCTAGCATGGGCGCGGGGCTGCGGGCGCGGTAGCTGAGCAGGCAGGGCGCGCGCTCGGGCGCGGGCGCGGTAGCTGAGCAGGCAGGGCGCGCGCTCGGGCATGGGCACGGTCAGGCCAAGGGGCACAGGCGCGGCCAGGCCAAGGGGCGCGGCCACCAAGCCAAGGGGCACGGCCAGACCAAGAGGTGTAGGCGTGGCTAGGCCAAGGGGCGCCAGCAGTTGTCCAACCTTGTTGTATTCATGTTCCTCATTATGTGTATTAATTATTGTATTGAATCCTTTGACCGGGTAGGCAAAGGGGCTTGGAGATGTCCAAGCAACAAAAACTAGGAGGCCACGGGTTGTGTGGTACACTAGTGATTGGTGTAAGTGGTTTTTGGGAAAGCATAGTACACGGGGGTGTAGGGTATTGGCCGGCACACCTTTTCCACTTCAAACAATTCTAGTTTACTTCTTGTTTTCTTCCTAGATCATAGTATAGCATCCGAGCACTCACGGCTTGCAACAAGGCGTGTAGAGAATTTGGGTCAAATTGGTATCAGAACTTTAGGAGGAGAAGAAAGAAAGGATGGCGGTGACAAGGCTTGGGACAGTCACGGCACTGCTAGCGGATGAGGAGGACACTCGGTGCTCGGACGGATCTGCATCCATGCAAGAGCAACCCAGCCATGAGGGGACCTAGGGGGATCGGATAGGGCATTTGGAGGAGCGCCTAGATCGCTTGATGGGCCTAATGGAGAGGATGCTAGAGGTGCAAGTCCGAGGCATGGCCGTGCAACCTCAGCTTATTGTGGCGCCCATGGCGCGCGTAGGGGTAGCAGTCCGGGAGACTGTAAGGGAGCAGACCGAGCCTTCTCATCATAGGAATGTGCAAGAGGAAGACCAAGTGTTGAGACGGGAGGTGACTCAGGAGGAGCCCGAAACATCCACAGGGGCACGGTCCGAGCAAGGGTGGGCGAGCGGGCTCGCCCCTATTAGGGTTGATGTAAAGTTAGAGCTTCCGGTCTAGATGGTGAGGTCGATGGTGAGAAACTGACGGATGGATAGACCAGTTGGAGTCGTATTTTTCACTGTATAGGCATGATGATGCCCAACGCATAGGGTTTGCAAGAAGATCTCCGGGCGGAGGTGGAATTGTACCCTATATTGGACGTAGGAGATGCTTGCAAGAAGACTATGGCATTTAAGAAGCTCAACCGTACGCGCGCGCCAGGTAAGGGCAGCAAGCAAGGTGCGGGTGCGGTCAAGGGCAAAGGCAAGCAAGGAGCGGCCCAAGGCAGCACAACAGAAGGGACTTCGGAGGGGTCCAAATACAAGGATATGGAGTGCGGCCACTGTAAGAAGAAGGGCCACATTAAGAAGAGCTGCTGGAAGCTACATACAGAGCTGGCCCCTAAGAAGAAGGGTGCAGAGAAAGGCAAGGCGACGTTGGTGGCGACCGCGGATGCGGGCGCGGATGGAGCGCCGCTGGCCATGCACGAGGCGGACCACCTTACTTGTGTTGATGGTGCGCACCAAGGGAGCCAGCAAGGTTGCTGTGGACGGCAAGGGCAAGTCAGTGCAAGCCGGACCAAGTACGGGCGCAAGGGAACGTGAGGAGATCTTCCAACTTCGGATTCAAGTGAAGCAAAGCCTGGTGGAGGCCATCATTGATCCAGGGAACCAGAAGAACCTTATATCCGAGAGCCTGGTGCAGAAGTTGGGGTTGGTGACTACCCCGCATCCAAGTCTTTATGCGTTGGGATGGCTCAAGAAGGACACGGAGCTAAAAAATTACCAAGTAGTGCAAATTCAAGTTTGCGGTGACGGCCAGATACATTGACGAGGTTAAATGTGAGGTAGTACCCCTTGATATTTGTCAAATGATTCTAGGTAACTGATACGGTTTAAACACCAGCCTGAACGGAGTGCTTCCCGTTAAAGGTATGAGAAGGATCCCGGATAAGAAACCACGAGATGCCTACCCGTTTGCCGACGGACTACGACGTCAACAAAGAGAGATCGTCTCAAAGCTCTGAAGCACGAGTAGCGCATCGTTTCATGAACGAATAGCACACTGTGCTACGAGCCACGTGAAGCTCGATGACAGTAATACCCCTGGAAAAGGACACGTGGAGTGCTACAGTGATTTGGCGGATAATTAACTACCATAATACCCCCTTTAATCTCTGTATAAAACCCCCACTTGTAACCCTAAAAGGGGGGCTAAGCATACACAGTACAATACTTGTATCAAAGACAAAATACATAGTGAATCTTTGAGGACTCCGTTCCTCTCCGTGGTTTTTACCCTTGGTTGAGGGTTTTCCACGTTAAAAAGGATCTCGTTAATCATCTTGTTCAACTGAGAGCCTCCCTCCGTATCATCAACACGAATTCCCCCCCGTAATCCAAACCATCCAGTGAAGATCTGCGTAGTGTATGCCATCCCAATCCTGGTGAGGATAAACCCATCAACATCAGTAACCCCTATCTTTGGGATAGAGATGCTGTGTCTTACAGGAGGGTGCAGCATTATATGCTCGTGAAGGAGGGCAAAACATACATGCTAGAAGGAACCTCGGGCACGGAGGCAACGCAACTGGCCACGATGGCGCAGGCCAAGCGCATGGTGAATGCGGGCGGGCACATAATGATGCTGGTGGTGCGGGAGGCTCGGCCAGAGCTAACACCACAGGAGGTTGTCTCGGGACATCTCACCAAGGAGCAAAGGCAAGAAGTTGTGGCACTCATAAGGAGGCATACGGTACTATTCACCGAGCCAAGTGGACTCCCTCCACGCCGAGAGGTGGAACACACCGTGACGTTGGTTGAAGGCACGTCGTTGCCAAATGCGTGCCTTTATCGTCACTCATTACTGGAGAGTGAAGAAATCAAGCGCCAAGTGCAAGGGCTCATGGAGCAAGGAGTGATCAAGCCAAGTAGCTCGCCTTTCGGCTCACCCATAGTGATGGTGCCACAGAAGGACGGGGGATGGAGAATGTGCGTGATCCGAATCCCCAAGGGATGT
>MJHO01000633.1:26350-46073 GCA_002076135.1 Xerophyta viscosa | reverse complement strand
TCAAGTCTACACTATTCAGTACTAACAAACCACCGCTGAAGCATTTCTTGTGGAGACAAGAGTCTTCTGGTAGACTGATTAAATGGGCGGTAGAGTTATCCGAGTACGACATCCATTACCTACTCAGGAGAGCTATTAAAGCCCATGTGCTGGCGGATTTTCTGTTGGAATTGCCTAAGGTTGGTTCATTCATTATTATCTCTCCGAGTATCATCTAGAGCTAACTGCCTTCATACTCAAATCGACATCACATGGAGACCAAGCCTTGCGAAGCATAACAAACACTTTAATGTTGCCACCTGATAGAGTCACAAACTACCTGAGTGCGAGGCGTCACCCGAACAATTATGGCAATTGAACGTAAAGACTCAGTATACCATACAGAGAGGAATCAATTACCAACTTAAGAGGAAAGCATTTAGAGTTTAGGGCAGCAGATTCATTAATGTCTAAATACTTAGAATTTAGCCCTAAACGGCAAATAGTGTACTCGGCTATCTCCCCTCAACCCTTATAACAAAAAAGTATTCTCCCTTCCTGTGGACGTAGGCATTTTCGCCGAACCACGTAATACGGTGTTTTGTGATTGTTCTCTATCCATCACCGTCTGATTCCTAAGCCTAATTTGTGAGGTTCGCGGTTTAGACGAGTTGGTTTAGACCCTTGATATATATACTATATATAATATATATAGTATATATATATATATATATATATATATATATATATATATATACTATTTATATATAGAATATATTATATATATATAAATATCATATATATATATTTAATTTGTATATGTCGTTGATATATAGTGGTATATATGTTTGTTTTCTGTTGATACTTGTAATGATTCGTTGTATTATATACTTTGCTTTGTTTTTGGTTTGCCAATATTAGCCACGAGTGAGGTGATACTTAGTGACACTAGAGAGCGCGGAGTGACGCGTGCGAGAAAAATTGGAATATTTTTGGCGCCTTGTTTTGCCTTCCCTTTATTTTCGGTCGGGACCGATTCCTATGACCGGTCGACCGATAATCCACGTGGGTCGACTCCTTAGGCGGTGGACTGCTTGTATAAGGGGTGTTTCCCATTTTTCCAGCCAGACTGCGTCCAAGGAGTTCCCACAAATATTTCTTAAGGCCCTAGAGTGAGGCTTAGGGTGAGTAGATCGACGATTCCGCGATCTCGATTCTTGCTTCTCCCGACCTTCTCTACGCGTACCGGCAGCTTCTTGGTTGGCGTTACAACGAGAGGACGTTGCCGGGGCCTGCGGTATATAGTTAGGTTGAGGTGAGCCGGTCGCACCGGAATGATTCTTATTCATGTTTAGGTTTTTATGTTGTGAGTTGAGGGCATGTATAAACGCTAAGAACTGTTTTGTTATGTTACTAATTACGCTTTGGTTGTGGGGAGGTTGCCCTAGCTTGCCTTGTGTATGTTGATTTTTGGATTCATATGTTTAGCATGATAGATAATAAAGATTGTATAATAGACATGCTAATGCGATGATTACACCGTGTTGACACTTTGAATAGAGGTTTCATATATGTGTTCATATGTGGTGCTATATATTGACTCATACTTTAATTTCTATCCATGTTTGAGTAGTTTATGAAGTTTTGCATAGGCTTACTCAAAAGGAGGATTGATGTGTATTGACTCATTGGACCATGTTATCGACATCCTAGAGGGGACTATTAGCGAGATGGCTTAAATAGTTATGTGGGTGTTAATAAAAAGATTAAAATGCTTTTCCTTAGCTACTATGAGAGCGTGCTATGACGTTACCCTAGGCGAGCTTCGCAGGACGCTAGGTTAGTCTAAGCCAATGAACTCAGGTGCTAGGTAGTCTATGCCTCTAGAGAGGTCGGTGGCGTAGTCGTTCCATTCTTAGCCGGATTAGTTGCTACGAGTGCGAGGCTCGATGGACACTGAGTTGAGTGTTATCGAGTATCTCCCTGTTAGCGCTCTGGGATCGCTCCACTGTTCGGGTGTTGATGTATCAGCTGTGCACGAGCTGTTGTCATAGACCTGGAACTGAACCCAGTTGGGTTTCGAGTTCTGAACACGAACATTTAAAAGCGGGATCTAACGGAGTGGCGGTTTGGTATATCACGCTAACTTTAATTGCAAGAAAATGGCATAACTTGTTAGCTTAGTGATTTTGGGTGACATGTATGTTGACATGCTTTTATATCTTATGCTTAGCATGTTGAGTTGAAATATGCTATTCATTGGTTATGATTCCTATGTTGTGGATTGGCTGTGTGGTGCCACATTAATCTTAGGGATTAATGTGTCCGGCTCTCACTTAAGTCTTTATGACTTACGCTCTTTATTTTCCCCTTTTCAGATCCAGGTGTTAAGGGCAAAGCCCGTGCTAGGAGCGCTAGCCCTTCGTGAGGATCTCGTGTTGTGGGGTATAGAGGAAAGGTATACTTTTTGGGGGTTAGATTGATAGGTTCATTCTAATCCTAAGACTTGCATATAAAATGTTTTGGAATCTTAATGTATAAAGGTTTGTAGAATTGTAAAGTTGTGGAAGCACTAACTTGCACTCTTGTAGAACAAATGTTTTGTATAAAAGTTTATACATGATTTGGTACTAAGTGTTAGTTATGAACTTACGTTGAAGTTTTAAACTTGCTTGGTTATATATATAAAGTTGTATAGAGTTGAATATACGAATTTTAGTGAATGGTGCAAAATGTGTTATATTGTCTTTTTTTAAATTTCAAGTTGTAAGTTTAACGTGTTATTTAGGCTAGGTTGAGCCTATGTTTAGCTTACCAAAATGAATTTATTATCAAAAATTTGTAGATTTGGCACCTTTAATATTTAAGTTATCGTAATTTTGAAAAACTTTTACGATTTTGGTCATAAAATTGTTGTTTTGTGATCCAAACCAGATTTGGAAGTTTTGTTACACGCGTATTTAGTTGTATAACAAAGTGTGTACAATTATATTTTTCATGTTGGAATTGAATTATGGAAATTGAGGGTGATTGTAATTCATTTCTAAAACTGTTTTCTGAAATTCTGGGATTATCGATCGACCGCAGGATTTATCGGTCGACCGAAACATTATTAACGGTGAAACTCGATGGGCATGAACTATCGGTCGACCGAAAACATTTTGGTCGGATCGACCGATAAAAAGGTTTCTGTTTTTAAGAAATTCAAAAACGTTCTTAAACGGTTTTTTTATTTTCGATGTTCAATGTTTATATGCATAAATCGCACATACATCTAAGATATTGACACTTCCAAATTTCTTTAGCAAAAATACAGGTTGAGCCGGGATTTGCGGAATTTGGTGTCGTTTTCACATTAAACTTCTAAAAGACGAGTCCCGAACCTTAGCTTTTGATCGATCTCTGGGTGTATCAAGGGAAATATTGATATTTTGAGATCGTTTGTTAAAGCTTCGATGTGGCATTCCAAGCTACCCATCTTTTCGTGGGAGGGTTTGCGTGCCAGGTGTTCGGTTCTCCGGCCTCACTTTGTTTTAAAAGGTATTTGATGTTGGATACGAGTTGTAATAAATCCATCTTGAAAAGGTTCTAAGCTTTCCGCTTGTATTTTCGTCCGACCCGGGTTCCGGGGTCGTGACATAATTAACTCTGGCGAATCATGAGCTCCGAAAGGAGTCCTGCTGCTGTGGGTCACCGTTACAGAATAACCAAGTCAATGCACTATACCAACATCATTTATTGTAGTAGAGGCCCATTCACCTTACAATGTGATCTTGGGCCGACTAGCAATTCACGACCTAAAAGCAGTGATATCCACTTATCACCAGAAGATGAAGTTTCCAACACATAACGGGATTGAAGAGGTTAAAGGCAACCAACATGCAGCTAGAAGATGCTTTGTTTCAGGAATGAAGATCAAATCTATTCAAATAGCGGCTGATGTGGAGATCGATCACAGAGACCAAACCACTTGGAGCACACCAGTAATAGAAATGTTGAAGCTATCCCTAAGTAAGACAGAACCCCGACGGGTCGTTCAGCTAGGATCCACGCTGTAGGAAGAAAAGGGAGAGAAGTTATTCCAATGTTTGTATAAGAATGCCAAATTGTTCGTCTGTGAGCCTTCGGACATGGTTGGTGTGGACTCAAAGATCGCCACTCACCAGTTGCTTCTTTCCACTAGCGTTCGACCCGTCAAGCAACCACTGACCGATAATTGCCCAGCTTTAACGAACTCGATCACCGGTGGCATCGCTAAAACGTCTTCAGGGTCAGCATCAGGGAATCGACGGAGCAGCAGATCTGCCCAAACCCCACGCGCTGCATTCAGGTACTAGGAGACCGCCTCTTACTCGGATTGCTCCCTTGACTGCTCCCATTCAGCTTCATGGCTGGCTGCGGTACAACGCTCGGCTTGGAGCTCTCCCGGAAGATCGTTGCGCTCCGCAGTCACTACCTTCCACTGAACGACTGTCTTCTGGGTATATGCTTTTCTTGTTGCTTTAGCAGCTTTATGAGAAAGACGTGTTGGGTTATCGGGGTCGAAAAACACATCAGATGCGCAGCTGAAAAATTTAAAATTTTAAAACACAAACCCCCGTGTACCCGAAATATAGGATCACATTGGTATGCTATAATAATCGAAATCCATACATCGCATGTAAACAATAAGCATGACATAATAAAATTAATCTAATTAATTTTATAGTCCTACTCATGCTTCTAACGCGATACGAGTTTTATCGAAATACCTTGGCGAGATCGAACACGCCGCGTAACGATCCTCAGATTCTGATGAATTGAGCCTTGAAAGTACCAGACCTCTAATGCTAGTCTACGCTGAGACGCTCGCGAAACAAAAATCCAATTTAATATAATTAAATCAAAATTATGCCTTAGGATCGGATCACGGCCCTTGAAGGACTTAAGTCCGTAAGAAGATTATCTTCGTCTTCTTCCTCAACTCGTTGTAGATGCGCCTCCGATCAATCTCCGGTTCTCACCGTCGAAGCTCGCCGCGCAATCTCTGATCTCTGGCCACTTGGCGTCTCCGCCGTCTCCTCAACCCGCCGGAATACGTGTCTTCACCGAGAGCTTTCACGAGCTCGGCGTCGTGCAACGGTTGCACGAAAAGACGAGTTGTCGTGGACCGCCGGAGCTTGGCTTTGTCCTCGTCGGTTTCCCGAGATGTGGAACGTCGGAGGTTCGTCGAAGTAGGAGAGCTCGTCCAGTCGGCTAAAAAGCTTCGCCGAACGTCGAAGAACGCTCTTCAAGCCTGCAGCCAACTCTTGCCGGCGTCGAATGTTGGAAGGAGAGGTGATGGAGGCGGGCGGCTGGACACAGGGGAGAAGAGCATCGTGCTAGCGGCGTAGGGTTTTTCACCACTCACGTCGGCGCCATTTTCTTCACCGAAATCGGTGGCAATGAAGGCACTGTGCATGTCTTTATATAGATTCATATATTACACAATAAATCCATAACTTTGCTATTTTACAAAAACGCCTCTCTGCATTTTCAGTTTTTCGCGATCGCATCTCATTTGCATATGACCCATTAGGTTCAATACCACGCCGGCAGTGAATAAATAGTTAATTAAACTAAGTAACAAATAATTAATTCAACAAATTAATTATATTTATTCACAGATCATGTTAACGTCTAGCAACGTGTCATGACCACCCGTGTGGTATGAATATTAATATTTGTCACTTGAAACCAATATGTGAATAGCTTTCATACCCTATAATCATTCTGTTCCTTTCTAACATTACGAATGAGCTTACAGTATGGATATCTGTCAAACTCTAAAGCTCAATCATATGTATCTGTCTTAATATATTTGCTCGTTTGTGACATTAAGAAAATTTCTAAATTCACATCGTACCTCGGCCAAGAATTTTCTGAGCAAGTTCTATTCAAAGACACATAGGATGTTCTCCTCATTTATAGAAGGTGACAGATTCTCTATTGGTTATCATCTATCTTCATGTGCTATTATTTATACCCAGATGGTTTTCCTTGTACAGTTGAGCTATGCTTTGAAACACACTAAAACATAAATTGTATATACATAAGATACTATGATAATCTCAAGTCTGAGGATCAAGATATAACTTTCACACTGAAGAATTACCATTGATAGACTCCATTGGTATTCTTCGAGTAAGTCAGTTCAGTGAACTCATTTATCCAATGAGCACCTACACTGTAAGGTCCCGGATTACGTAATATTAATATTTGTTTTAAATCGGATTTATTCGGAGTTTTATTTGGTTTTGTTTCGAGAGATTTATTGGTTTCTTGTGCTTGATTTGTATTAGAATTTGTTTGTAAATTGATTTGGTGTGTTTTGGATTGATTGGCCCATTTAGGGCTGGACCCGGCGACCGAGCCATGTGCTCGGCCGGCCGCCCCGCCACCCGTCGATCGCCTCTCTCGTCTCTCTCGTCTGTTCTAATCTCGCTCTCGTCTCCCCGATCTCTCGAGCGAGCCCGCGAGCCCGCCCGCTCGTCCGCCGTCGGCGCGTCCGCCGCGCCGCGCCTCAACCTCACTTGCTCACCTCCTCTGGTTGCCGTCTCCCTCCTCTCTCGCGTCGTCTCGCGCTCGGGCCCGAGAGAGAGGTTTCTCGCAGCCGTCGATTCCCGCGCGCCGCCGGCCTCGCCGTCCGCTGTCTGAGCTCGTCGTCGTCACGTGAAGCGTTGCGAAGCCCTCCCGCTGTGATTTCACGCCGCAAGCCGCCGGATCTCTCTCCGTTGTCTCTGCTTCTGTTCGACCGCCTCTCGCCGCCGTCACCGAGGTCGCCGCCGTCTCCTCCGACCCCTGAACCTCGGCCGTCGTTGATCCGCCGGCGCCGTCTCTGTTTCCCGCCGCCGACCGTCTCCGGCGAGCTTCTCCGGCGAACCCGTCTGAGCCGTCGCTCCGTCTTGTCTTCGGGAACGCGTTGCCGAGGTTGTTTTTCCGGTAGAACTCCCGTGGATTCACGCCGATTCGTCGGGTCTCGATCCGGTAGGATCGGGACGTAGGTGAGTGGACCCGTGGACTTTGTATGTGTTTATGTTTGCCGTGAGCGTAGATATAAATATATGTGTAAAGCATGCTTAAGTGTTTGGTGATGATAATCTAACGTGGATGAATGAATTAGTATGTGTTGAACCGATACCTTAGTAGATGTGGTCTATAGTTGATATATGTACTTGTTTGGAAACCCCCCAAATTTAAGGGTTTTTTTAAAAGAATGTTAACAAGCCTGTTAGGTTAGATGATTGACACTGGTGTTTGAGTAAGTATTAGGCATGACTGCCAGGTCTGTACTTACATAGAAATGTACATGACATGTTTGGATGCTTGGACACTAGTTGTGGTGTCCGAGCGCCGCCGCGCTCTAGTTTATACCTGTTGTGGGGTCTTGACCTAAGTTGTGCACTTGGTGTGTGTGCGCCGCCTGCCTTTGTTAATAATGTTGTGGCCGTGTTTTGCGTACGTCCGTGTGATTGAACTGCTTTAAGTGGTATACGAGCCGACGCTCAGGCTATAACCTTTAGCGAACAGAGTGTGCCCTTTTATCGATTGAATGCTTGTGATGTAAAGCATACGGTTGTGATTGGTTTTGTGATTCATTACGCTTGGTTGATGTTTGAGTTGAGTAAAGGTTGTGTTGTGAACTTGTTTGTGGATCAGCATGCTATTATGTTGAATATCGCTTTGTTTGGGTAGTCGACCAGCATATATGTTGATGTTTGAAGCATGCCTTAATTCTATCAGAATGAATGCTATACATTGTATATACTTGGGTTTTATTTGGTTACATTTCTTTTAATCATGTTTTTGATGCGAAGTATTTTGCCATTTTAGATATAAGAACAAGTGTACGTCATACTACTTGTCTGTGATATATGTTGATGCTCGAGGCAGGAGCTACTTTATATGATGTGATCTCCGAGTAGAGCAGTTTTATGTTAATTAATGCGAGTTGAATGTTTTTAAAACCGAGAGTTATGGTTTGAGGCGTAATGTACCGTTAAGCTCGTTCGATTGACCCGGAGTCGTGTTAGCACGATTGGATGGGTGACGGGCAGGAGCCACGGAGACGCCAGAAAAGATTGTGTAGCCCAGATGGGGCCAGTGGACGTATTTTCGATCGACCCTTTGGCCGGGGCGGTGGCTACGATACCAGGCGATGCTCGTGACGGTCACTCCGGATACTGACCAGATTTCCCAGTAGCTCCCATGTAGACGTCTATGGGATCGCCTCCACTGAGGTCATGTTGCCCGCTTATGTGCACTTTGCAGAAGATTCTTGATCCTTGGTACTGCGCAGGAATACCAACTCACGGGTGCGAGTACCCTAAAGAGATTTAAATTGAGAGGACTACCGTTTGGTAGTTTAGTCCACGCTCGACTTAAGAAGATAACTTAACCTGATGGTTTTGGGTACGATTACTTTATGTTAGCATCTTGTTGATGTTTATTTTATAAGTCAAGCATGTTTAGTTTGTTGATGATGGATCACTTATTATGTTGTAGCTGATAGCTTATAGTTGATAAGATGCTACTGGATGTGTTGGTTATGTTGGTAGCTTAAGTGTTAAGCCTTATAATATGCCCGAGTTCGGCAATGCTTGTGGATATTGATGTTTATGTGGATTTGGTAAATATGTTGCATGTAGTATATATGATAGCATGCAGTTTTTATTTGATCCACGCCTTGGGCTCGGTTGAATCGGCTAAACGCAAGAACGAGGGATGCCCGGATCTTAAGCTTTGGATTGTTTGTAAGGAGCTTGTAGCACCTCCTTGATTTTGTTTGATTTCTTGGTGGAGGAACTTGCTGTAGAGAGGGGCTGCTGTAAAGAGGTGTGGAGACTGAAATTTTTGGGGGAGTAAAAGAAATTCTTTCATATGTGGTAAATCAGACTACATAAAGGGCTCAACATGCCTAGTCAAGCGCCTAATATCGGGACACATGTAAAGCATTACCACTCCCATTTTCGGGATATGTAAAATCTAATCTAACCCTTGCATGTCTTCAAATGGCTGCCATTGCAAGCCTGCCTATCTAGCCTAACTTATTAATAAGCTAGTTATTAAGGCTACTTTATAAGCTAATTTACATGCCTAATTACTAATTGGACCATCTAGGAGTTGTGGACTGATCGACTACACGTGGCCTTGAATCCAGACTTGATTTGAGCTATTGGTGCTTGCTTGGGGCGGCATTGCAATCAGATCTGAAGTCATGGTAGTCGTTCGGCCTTGCTGGGGAGAACGCTCTTGCCGCGGGGAGAAACGCTCGAGGAGCTTGCGTTTGGCTCTGTTTTGACGCTTGCTTGTTCCGCTTGACCGACAACTTGTCCTGACCTCTTACACTTCTTGGGCTGCAACTAATCACCTTAGAGCATGCATGAGCCTTGATTGATGGCTTGGTGAAGGATGCCTCAAGCTCGACCCGCGTTTTGACCCTTAGGTGGCTCGCCGCACTCAAGTTTCTTGGCCTTCATTGCATTGTTCCAGAATTTGTTGCTCGTTGTCCTCCTTGATTCCATACCTGCCGTTTAAGCTGCACCTTTGCTTTCAAGATTCTCCTGGATCAATCGTCCCTCCTTAGATGAACTCATTGTCCCCAATGAGCTATCGCTTCAACGGGGTGAAGACCATTGGAATGGCCTTCGGAACTTGTGCCAGATTTGTACCTCCGTTGCAAGTCACCCTTCGAGCATAATGCTTCTTAGGCTTGCTGATCGTAAGGTATCTTGGCATGCAGAAATCCCTTGGCATAATCAAAGATGTCTTGGCCTCGGCTTGCTTCATAACTTGGCTCGGGCTCGATGCTTCTTTGATTTGCCATCGGTTCTTCCTCTTCTTTGGCCTTTCATGAGGGTCCCTGTTCTGGTTTGGGCCTTGCGCGTATGGGCATAGCAGCGATAAGCTCACACAACTATTAACAAGTCGTCTTGGCCTTGTACCACGCATTAACATGCTTGCATCGTTTGAACCTTTGAATCCCATTAACAAGATTGCTTGTCGCTTCTTTAATCAAGCAATATTGCAGCTTGCGCCTATAGTATACCGCATCTCTATCCCAGAGGTACGGACTACCCAGAAATTACATGACACACATCTAAGGGAATCACCTCGCAAGTAACTTCAATCCACAAACTTACTAGTAATGGCGAAGCGAAACTTACATTGCTTGGTGACGGCTAGCTTGGCATTTTTGTTCAACCACCCCAACTCATATGGCCGTGGGTGAGGTGTCGTCTCCAATCCCAGCTGCTGTACTAATCCCTCGGAGATGAGGTTCCCTTGACTCCCGGGATCTAGAATAGCGTCTACTACACTTTGCTTCACTTGAATTTTGAGATAGAACAATGCTTCTTTCTCGTTCTCATGAAATGGCTCTTGAGACATAGGTCTCTTTTCAGCTTGAGAATGAACTCCTCTTCGCACCATTAATGCTAGAGTTGGGTCCGCTTCTACCACCTGCTCTATGAGTTATTCCTCTTCGGCTTCGGTGAACAATATTGGCCGCAGCTTCCTCTGGATCCAGGAGAACTTTGAAGCAAGGTGAGCTAAACGAGGTATGGAATCAAGGAGGGACCAGCGAGCAACAATTTCTGGAAACAATGCAATGAAAGCCAAGAAAGCTTGAAGTGCGCCGAGCCACCTAAGGGTCAAAACCGGGTCTAGCTTGAGCATCCTTCACCAAGGCATCAATCAAGAGCTCTGCATGGTTCTAAGGCGATTGTTGCAGCCGCCAAGAAGTGTAAGATGGTCAGGACAAGTTTGTAGGTTCAAGGTAAAACAGAGCAAGCGTCAAAACATAGCACGCAAGCTCCTCGAGCGTTCTTCCCCGCGGCAAAGCGGTTCTCGCCCAGCAAGGCCTAACAACTCACATGACTTTAGATCTGATTGCATCCGCCCCAAGCAAGCACCATAGCTCAAATCAAGTCTGGATTCAAGGCCACGTGTAGTCGTATCAAGTCCACAACTCCTAGATGGTCCAATTTGTAATTAGGCCATGTAAATAAGCATTGTGTAAATTAGCTTATAAAGTAGCCAAATACTAGCTATTAATAAAGTAGGCCTAGATAGGGGCCTTGTAATGCAGCTTTTGGTAGACATGCAAGCGGTTAGATTAGATCTTTTACATATCCGAAATGGGAGTGGGTAGATGCTTTACATGTGTCCCGATGATTAGGCGCATGAACTAGCA
This sequence comes from Xerophyta viscosa, assembly GCA_002076135.1. Lineage (NCBI taxonomy): Eukaryota > Viridiplantae > Streptophyta > Magnoliopsida > Pandanales > Velloziaceae > Xerophyta > Xerophyta viscosa. Next base: position 34,882 of record MJHO01000633.1, on the reverse strand, counting down.
TGTTGAGCCCTTTATGTAGCTGATTTACCACATAGTGAAGGATCTTTTGGCTCCCCCAAATTTCAGTCTCCACTCCTCTACAGCAGTCCTCTCTAGCAGCAAGTTCCTCACCAAATCAGAACAAAACCAAGAGGTGCTGCAACTCCTTACAACAATCCAAGCTTAAAGATCCGGGCATTTCTCGGTTCTTGCGTAGCCGATTCAACCGAGCCCAAGGCGTGGATCAAGTGATATCAGAGCTTCGGAAGCTTGGGGAGTAGCTACGCACACAAGGTGTTCGATATGGTGCTTTTGAGAGACGGCAAAGAGACGGTGGATTCGGAAGTAAAAGGAGCGCATACAAGGTGAGGCGAACGATGAGCCAAGAGCTAGGATGAGAAGAGCTTGATTGGAGAGAGTTGAGGTCTTGAAGAAGATGGTGGCGAGCCTGGTTTCTACCTTGCAAAGCTTGCTGGCCATACAGCAAGGAAGTGTTCCAGCAACAACCGAGCAAGCAACGATGCCGTCCGAGTCTCGCCTGCGCGCCATTTCGGTGGATTTGCTTCACGCGTTGCACATTTGGTCCACCTGCAACTTGGATAGAATCAGCAGTCCCCCTATCCAGTCCAAGCCCCATCTAAGCCCGCACATGCGAAGAGATCCCGTAGAACAAATGACGTCCATGCAAGGATCCGAGCCCATGGCGCCGCTAGCTCCCGAGGACTCTATTTCAGCACCAATGCGTCCATCGCCCTATGGTCAACTTCAGTCCATGTATGGTCACTACCAAGGCCAGCATAGGAGTCCAACTGAACAGCCCACTTATGTGCCAAAGTTTGTCCAAGACCGAAGCGCAACTTCAGCCCCTAGAAGACCGGGGAAAGAGCCAATCCAAGAGACGTCGGAGATGCCAACTTTCTTCCGCCCAAGACGAGAAGAAGCTCCGCTGGAATGGTGTCCTATGAAGTTGGAGACTAAGGTGGACATACCAACATTCGATGGAGAAGTGAATGGTGAGAAAGTAGATGCTTGGTTAGAACAACTTGAATCATATTTTTCTTTGTATGGTTATGACGATGCTCAATGTTTGATGCTTGTACGAGTGAAACTTGCTGGTCATGCACTTATTTGGTGGAAGTCTTACATCCGTACCCATGATGTGGGCGGACTCACTTGGGAAGATTTCAAAGCGATCGTGCGAAGGAAGTTCTACCCGATCGGATATGTCGGCGAGCGGTGGAAGCAATGGTTATATCTTCAACAATCTCAAGAGCAAACCGTTCAAGACTATACGACGGAGTTCATTCAGCGTGCGCTAGTGCTTGAAGTACCCTTGGAGCATCCGGAGACATTCCGCAAGTACGTGACGGGATTGCAAGATGATTTGAGAGCACATCTCTCATTGTATGCGGTGCGTGACATTGACGACGCATGCATCACCGCCACTACAATGGAGAAGAGCCTCCACCCGAGCAAGTATTCAACTAAGAAGAGCCAAGGCGTCTCAACGAAGAAGAATGCACAAGTTGAAACTAAGAAGCCGAGCCAAAACACCGGGGAGTCGCAAGACAAGAAGAAGAACTCATGTACCTTCTATTGCAAGAAGGAGATCGCATACCGAAGAGCCAGTTGGAAGAAGCACCTGGAGCTGAAGCCTGAAAGGAGCGGACTTAATTGCACCGAGGAAGCTCGCGGCCAATATTGTCACCGAAGCCGAAGAGGATACACTCATAGAGCAGGTGGTAGAAGCGGACCCAACTCTAGCATTAATGGTCGAATAGGAGTTCATTCTCAAGCTAAAAAGGAGACCTATGTCTCAAGAGCCCATTCATGAGAACGAGAAAGGAAGCATTGTTCTTATCTCAAAATTCAAGTGAAGCAAAGTGTAGTAGACCTATTCTAGATCCGGAGTCAGGAACCTCTCTCCGAGGATTAGTACAGCAGCTGGGATTGGAGACGACACCTCAACCTACGGCCATATGAGTTAGGCGTGGTTGAACAAAAATGCCAAGCTAGCCGTCACCAAGCAATGTAAGTTTCGCTTCGCCATACTAGTAAGTTTTGTGGATGAAGTTACTTGCGAGGTGATTCCCTTAGATGTGTTGTCATGCTAATTCTTGGGAGTCCGTACCTCTGGGATAGAGATGCGGTATACTATACGCGCAAGCTGCAATATCGCTTGATTAAAGAAGGACAAGCATATCTCGTTAATGGGAGTTCGGAAGGTCAAACAAGTGCAAGCATAAATACGGTAGCCAAGGCCAAGCGACTTGTCAATAGTTGTGTGAGCTTATCGCTGCTATGCATACGAAGGCCAAACCAGAACAGGGACCCTCATGATCGGCCAAAGAAGAGGAAGAACCGATGGCAAATCAAAGAAGCACCGAGCCCGAGCCAAGTTATGAAGCAAGCCGAGGCCAAGACATCTTTGATTAAGCCAAGGGATTTCTGCATGCCAAGAGACCTTACGATCAGCAAGCCTAAGAAGCATTATGCTCGAAGGGTGACTTGCAACGGTGGTGCAAATCTGGCACAAGTTCGAAGGCCATCCAATGGTCTTAGGGTTGAGCAATAGCTATTGGGGCAATGAGTTCATCTAAGGAGGGACGATTGATCCAGGAGAATATTTGAAGCAAGGTGCAGCTAAACGGAGGTATGGGAATTTCCAAAGGGGGGGGGGGAAGGACAGCGGGCAACAAATTCTGGAACAATGCAATGAAGCAAGAAGTTGAGTGCGCGAGCCACCTAAGGTCTAAAAACCGGGTCTAGGCTTGAGCATCCTTCACCAAGCCATCAATCAAGGCCCATGCATTGTTCTAAAGTGATTAGTTGCAGCCCCAAGAAGTGCAATCCGTCCCAAGCAAGCACCATAGCTCAAATCAAGTTTGGATTCAAGGCCACGTGTAGCCGTATCAAGTTCACAACTCCTAGATGGTCCAATTTGTAATTAGGCATGTAAATAAGCTATTGTGTAAATTAGCTTATAAAGTAGCCTAAATAACTAGCTTATTAATAAGTAGGCTAGATAGGGGCCTTGCAATGCAGCCATTTGGTAGACATGCAAGGGTTAGATTAGATCTTTACATATCCCGAAAATAGGAGTGGTAGATGCTTTACATGTGTCCCGATGATTAGGCGCATGACTAGGCATATTGAGCCCTTTGTGTAGCTGATTTACCACATAGCGAAGAATCTTTTGCTCCCCCAAAATTTCAGTCTCCACACCTCTACAGCAGCCCCTCTCTACAGCAAGTTCCTCCACAAAAAATCAGAACAAAATCAAGAGGTGCTATCCAAGCTCCTTACAACAATCCAAGCTTAAAGATCCGGGCATTCCCTCGTTCTTGCGTAGCCGATTCAACCGAGCCCAAGGCGTGGATCAGTCACGTTATGCCCGGTAATTTGATTGTGCTTGGTATATATGACTTTGATGTTATGCTAGGCATGGATTGGTTAGCCGAAAATTTTGCCAAGATAGATTGTCGAGCCGGAGTGATTACATTTAGAATTCTCCGATATCCGAAATTTCATTTTTGTGGCGATAGAGTGGGGAAGAATGTTCCGGTCATTAACGCATTGAAAGCCAGTAGACTTTTGAATAGTGGTTGCTCAGGATACCTAGCTTATATTCTGAACCCGCAAGTAGAGGCAGGTCAGTTGGATACTATCCCGGTAGTGAGGGAGTTTTTCGATGTTTTCTCAGAGGAGTTACCCAGTCTACCACCCGAGAGAGACCGAGTTTAGTATTGACTTAGTGCCCGGAGCGACACCCGTCTCCAAAGCACCGTATAGGATGGCACCAGCCGAGTTGTTAGAGTTGAAAACTCAGTTGGGCGAGTTCTTGGCCAAGGGGTTTATTCAACCGAGTTCATCACCTTGGGGTGCGCCGGTATTGTTCGTGAAGAAGAAGGACGGTAGTTTGCGTATGTGTGTAGACTACCGACAACTGAATCATTTAACGGTTAAGAACAAGTTATCCGTTACCGCGTCATAGATGATTTTGATCAATGCGTGGGACAGCCGTGTCTCGAAGTTTGACTTGAGATCCGGTTATTATCAGTTGAGGGTTAGATCTGAGGACATACCGAAGACAGCATTTCGTACTCGGTATGATCATTTTGAGTTTCTAGTCATGTCATTGGACTGACTAACGCGCCAGCAGCCTTTATGCCTCTGTTAACCGTATCTTTCAGCCGTTTCTGGACCGTTTTGTTGTGGTGCTTCATTGATGATATTCTTGGTGTACTCTCGCGGCGAGGGGAGCATGCCGAGCATTTGAGCTGGTATTGCAGGTCCTTCGCGAGAGTAACTTTTTGCTAAAAATTTAGCAAGTGTGACTTTTGTTATCTCAAGTCCCACTTCTTGGGGCACGTTGTATCCCAGCAGGGCGTGGCCGTCGATCCGGCCAAGGTCGAACGCCGTCTAAGGTGGGAGCGGGGCCCAAAGAATGCGATAGAAATTCGGAATTCACTTTGGTTTGGCGGTTACTACCGTAATTCATAAGAGAAACCATCGCTGATTGGCGGAGTCCTTTGGACAAAGTTAACTAGGAAAGCGGTTAGATTTGAATGGAACGATGCGTGAGCAGAGTTTCCAGGAGTTGAAGCGTAGACTGACTACCGCACTGGTGTTGGCATTGCCAGATGATCAGGGTGGTTTCATAGTGTACAGTGACGCTTCATTGATCGGTTTAGGCTGTGTGCTGATGCAATGAGGTAGAGTTATCGCGTATGGTTCTAGGCAGTTGAAAACCCATGAGGGTAATTATCCTGTTCATGACTTAGAGTTGGTCGCGGTTCTTTGCCTTGAAGTTATGGAGGCACTACCTTTATGGAGAGGATTTTGAGATTTACACCGATCACAAGAGTCTGCAGTATATATTCTCCCAGAAGGAGCTGAGTTTCCGGCAGAGACATTGGATAGAGCACCTGAAGGACTTCAAGTGCTGTATACTCTATCATCCTAGAAAGGCAAACGTCGTAACTGACGCTCTTAGCCGTAAGAGCTCTACTCGCCTTGACGGATTATATATATTGGAGTGGGATATAGCGGAGCAGTTCAGTCACCTCGATTTGCGAGCCACTAAGCATGCACCAGGTGTTCTGTATGCTACATACAGGGTCGAGTCGGAGTTACTTCGGAGGTTGAGGTCGGCACAGCTGGACGACGCTGCATTACAGGAGATACGAGCGCGCCTTGAGTCCGAAGGTGTAGCCGATTACGATATTGGAGCATATGATATTATCCGCTACCGACATAGGATGTGTGTACCGATAGACGCTGAGTTACGACAACAGATTTTATCGGAGGCACACAATAGTAGATTGTCCGTTCATCCCGGTGTCACGAAGATGTACAGAAATCTGAAATTGTAGTTTTGGTGGCCTGGTATGAAGAGAGACGTCCGAGATTTTGTTGTTCGGTGTGCAGTTTGTCAGAAGGTTAAGCGAAGGCATATGAGATCCGGTGGATACTTACAGCCGCCCTGTAGGATCCCGAACTTGGAAATGAGGACAATCACCATGGACTTCGTTCAGGGTTTGCGCGGACGAGACACGGGTTTCAACGCTATTTGGATAGTGGTGGATCGGACTGACGAGACCGCAGATTTTTATTCCGATTTAGGAGCACCTAACACACCTGATAAGTTAGTTCGAGTGTTCATAAGCGCGGAGGTCGTCAGGCTTCCATGGCGTATCGTTGGAGTATTGAGTATCGGACCGTGATTTCTCGGTACTTCACGTTTCTGGAGAGCCTATCTTCCAGGCAGATGGGTATACAGATTTGAGGTTCAGGCACCGCGTATCACCCACAGACTTGAGCAGTCCGAGAGGACGATCCAGACTTTAGAGGGCATGTTACGGGCCTGCGTACTGGACTTTGGGTAGCTGGGACGATCACTTATCTCTGTTGAGTGCTACAACCAACGTTATCACAGTAGTATGGATATGGCACCGCACGAGGCCTTGTATGGCAAACGTTGTCGTACTCCCTTATTCTGGGACGGAGTGGTTGATCCGGCTACTGTGAGCACTAACGTGGTTGAGGAAGCTAACCAGAAGATTCAGGTATCCGTCATCGACCTGGATCTGCTCAGTCCCGCAGAATCATACGCGGATAGGCGCCGATGAGAGCTTGAGTTCGAGGTGGGAGACTTTGTTTATCTGAATGTCTCGCCATTGAAGGGAGTACAGCGGTTTGGGTTGAAAGGAAAGTTAAGCCCCAGATTTATCGGACCGTTTCGGATTTCAGAGCGGAGAGCGTACAGACTAGAGCTTCCAGAGTCGTTGTCACATGTGCATTCGATGATCTTTCACGTCTCTATTGTAGCGAAAATATTTTGGGCGATACCTCAGTGGTTTTACAACACCTGTCGCACTTCAGTACAGTCAGACCTTTCCTATCCGGAGCAGCCTGGCAGATTCTTGATCGGAGGATAAGGTTCTGAGGAACAGAAGACAATTTCCCGTAGTATGAAGCGTCCTTTGGCGGAATCAGAGATTCGAGGAGGCACTTCGGAACCGAAGCGGATATGCCGTTGCTTGCTTCCCTCACTTATTTGATTCGGGGGACCGAATCCTTTAAGTGGGGAGGGATGTGAGGTCCGTGTTTGTTTTTGTTTTGGTTTTGAGTTATGCATGCTTGGTTATGTATGTGATTTCTGCGTTGACGACCTTAGATTTCGGCGTGCGTAGTGTTTTCGCGTGTGTGACAGCGTTAGGGACGGGCCGGCCTAGTAAGTTAGGGGACCGTCGGTGTGAGGGCGCGTTTCGGGTCGAGTCAACCGAGTTCTGAAATCTAATCTGTTTTTGCAGATTTCAGAACTTTCGGTCGACCGATAGTTGTTTCGGTCGACCCATCGGAGCAGGTGAGAGTTGGTGAGGACTGTTTTTAGTATTGTTTGGGGATTTTTCTCATTTCCACCCGAGCTCTGGCATGCTGAGGAAACCCTAGGTAAGCCCCTTAGGTCCTCATCTCCTTCCCATTGATTTTTTCTTGAATTAAACTTGATTTTCTCACTCTCCCGGTTCTCCTCTATGCGTAGACATCGTTTTCTTGCGTTTCGGTGGAGCGACGCGGTGAGGGCTATGGGAATACCTTGAATTCGAGGTGAGCGGTTTGCACCAAGTGTGTATGTGGTGTGCATGGTATGCTAGCATGTTTGTGGTGTATAATATGTGTTTAATTTGACATATTTATGCTAATCATGCTTTGCCGGGTTATAAATCCTAGTTGGATGAATTGTTGGTTATGAGATCATATTTTATATGTTATGTGATGCTCATGTGATGATGGTATGTTAATCATGTGAATGAAACTTCATGATTAAGTGCATGTGATATAGCCAATGTTATAAACATTGTATGGATGCTATTATGTGATGCTAAAGTTCATGCTAAATGTAGTGTGACAATAAGATTATGCGCGAATGTAGAGTAAAGGACTCTAGAGACATTCGACACGTGTGACCTAGGCTTAATCCAAAGCGGATACCTTGTATACCTCGAGTTGTGAAATCGAGTGGGGTAAATTTACCTTGGTGACACTCGTAAGACTTGGTGTACTTGCCTACGGGGCCTTTGATGTTTCGGAATTGGGGTCGTTGAAACCTCGATACGTAGCCTTAGAACGGTTGTTGAAAGGACACCCGGAGGGCTTAGAGCTGGGGAGGAAACGGATTGGACCAATTGTAGAACATAAGCACAATTAATGAATGATGTCTTAGGGAGGTCGGTGAACGCGGTTTGGAGTCGCTCATTTGGCCCGGCGGCGGCTGCGATCGCGAGGCTCGGTGCATAACGCGTAAAGAGTCCGAGTAGCCCCCATTTTGCGCTGTAGGGTCGCCATCACCGTAAGGTTCTGTAGTTACGTTGAATGCCCGGCGGCGCGTACCAGGACCTTGGTAGCGTGGCGATAGAGCTCACATTGAGAGGACTATCTCAGGTTGCGAGGATGGGTTATAGGTTCCCTCGATCCCGGGAGACAGTCACTAGTGTGGGCCCGCTCTACCAGAACGATAATATGAGAGGACTGACCTTGATTTGGGGTTAGTGGAGCACGCTGACTTAACTAAAAAAGCTATGCATAATTGGTTAGTTGGGTGGTACCTTGCCACGATTGCAAGAACCTTGGATGCGTATGTGATTTGATGAACTTTGCAGCTATGTGTTTTGTTTTGTTGTTGTGCTTGTGGTGTCGCATTGGCTTTCTCGTGGTGAACGCCAATGTGCCGCTCGCTGAGTCTTTTTGACTCACTGCTCTTGTTGACTTTTTTTCAGATCCTTGCGCGAAGGGAAAAGAGCTCGCGTAGGCGGATAGCTGTGAGAATCTTGGGTATACATAGAAGGTTATAACATTTGGGATGGGCTAAGGTGTAGCTTCACCTAGTGTATATGTTAGCCCCACATGTGTATAGTTTTTATCTAAATGTGAATGGAAGCATTAACTTACGCTAGTTATGTATATGTATTTTGGAATGCTTTTAAGGGGTAAATTCGAGGAATGTTCGAGTTTAGGCTTTAAAAGTTTATGTTTGTATAAACAATAGTTTTA
>MJHO01000633.1:0-26244 GCA_002076135.1 Xerophyta viscosa | reverse complement strand
ATTTGATGTTTGAATGGTTTTGGTGAAAATGACCCTTTGAGTACTTGGAATTTCCGTATTTTCGGTTAGAATGAATTTTGGCCACGACTCGTTGTCTCGTAAGTATTTTGGACGAGTGAGAGCACGTGCGCATGTATCTAAAGTAGATATACGAGGGCGCACGGTGGTCTCTCACAGTCCAGCGGGAATACGGAATTCGAGACCGCGAGGAGTGAGCCAATGCAAATCTGTTTCTGCAGTTTCTGATATTTTCGGTCGACCGATATGTTCTGCGGTCGACCAATAATTTAAATTTGCTTTACGCTAGTTCGTAAGAACTATCGGTCGACCGATAATGTGGATCGGTCGACCGATAATAGCCTTTGGAATACGAAATTCAAATTCGATTTAAATGAGTTTTGATTTAAGTTTTGGGTGTTTATTTGGGTTTAGTGGATATATCTAAGGTATGTTGCACTTCCCAAATGTTTGTAAAAATACAAGTTGAGCCGGAATTTATAAATTTGTGTTGCAAGTTTTCCGTAAAAATATTTTGACGTTTCGGACCCTAGGTTGCTATGGATTTTCTTGTATCAATGGAGGAGGTTGATACATTAGGATCTATAGCAAGCTTTGTCGGACCTCGCGGTGATGTTCACCTCCTCCGTGAAGGCCACCGGGCTCGAAAGTCCAAGACTCGGCTCAAGCTTCTTAAAAAGTTTTAAAACGAATCTTAAGCATTCACAAATTCGTTTTTAAAAGCCATAAATTCTATACTTCGACCCGCTGGAGCTCCTTTGGTTTCCGCTGCATATTTTTGGGCTCCCAGCGGATCGTCCCCGACGTCGTCTCCTTTCCCCGTCGCGGTCGCGCCCCGGGGGCGCGGGTCGCGACACATAGTATCTTATGTGTATACGATTTATGCTTTAGTGTGTTTCCAAGTATAGCTCAGCTGTACAATAGAACCATCTGGGTATAAATAATAGCACATGAAGATAGATGGTACCAATAGAGAATCTGTAACCTCCTATAAAGGAGAAGAACATTCTATGTGTCTTTGAATAGAACTAGCTCAGAAAATCATTGGCCGAGGTACGATGTGAATTAAGAAATGTTCTTAATGTCACAAACGAGCAAATCTATTAAGACAAATACATATGATTGAGCTATATTAGAGTTTGACAGATATCCATACTCTAAGCTCATTCGGGATGTTAGAAAGGAACAGAAGGATGGATTATAGGACATGGAAACTATTCGCATAAAGGTTTCAAGTGATGAATACTGATATTCATACCGCTCGGGTGGTCATAGCACGTTGCTAGACGTTAACCATGATCTGTGAATAAATATAATTAATTGGTTGAATTAATTATTTGTTAATTAGTTGAATTAACTATTTATTCACTGCCGACGTGGTACTGAACCTAATGGGTCACACGCAAATGAGATGTGATCGCAAAAAAATCGAAAATTTATGCATGAGGGGCTGCTTTTGCCAATGTCCAAAATGTTGGACCGAAAGTTTTGCAAAATGCTTGAGGGCGTTTTTTGTAAAATAGCAAATAAGCAGATTTAATGTGCAATACATGAGTATATATATATAATAATATATATATAAATATATATATATATATATATATATATATATGTATGTATGTATGCACAATATTCTTCTCGGCAGTGATTTTCGGTGAAGGAAACGGCGCCGACGTGCGGTGCTCTTCTCCCCTACGTCCAGCCGCCCGCCTCCATCACCTCTCCTTCCGACGTTCGACGCCGGCAAGAGACGGCTGTAGGCTTGAAGACCGTTCTTCGACGTTCGGCGAAGTTTTTCAGCCGACTGGACGAGCTCTTCTGCTTCGACGAACCTCCGACGTTCCACATCTCAGGAAGCCGACGAGAACGACGCCAAGCTCCGGCGGTCCACGGCAACTCGTCTCTTCGTGCAACCGTTGCACGACGCTGAGCTTGTGAAAGCTCTCAGCGATGACACGCATTCCGGCGGGTTGAGGAGACGACGTGTGACGCCCCGTATCCGGAGGTCAGGAAAAAGTGGAAAATATATTTTCTTTTGGAGAAGAAGAAAAGGAAAATGAGACAGGTGTTATGAGTTAGCACTTCCTGTTCACAATAATAAACAAATTCTACAATTTAATTAACTACAAATTAGTTAACTACGCAGCGGATAATAATACATATTACAATTCACATTTTAACCCCAAAATGTAAATAAAATCCCTTCAAGCTCACACTTCGAAACGTCAGCGATCTTCGCGACAACCTGAAGGAAAAGGTTGTAACATGAGTATATAAAAATATATACTCAGTGAGTGACCCACCCTAGCAGCCCCTCAAGTCAACTGCTAGAGCTCCAGTCACGCACTAGCAAACAAAGCAACACCAGGCAAGCACACATGCGATACAAACTTGTACGCATAAGATAAAAACTGCATGCTAACACATATGCTACATGCAACACCAGTCTGCACACCAAAACATATCTTGCATGCCAAATTACTTATCAAAACATACAGTCATTCATACTTGCCAAATCCACGTAAACATCAGTATCCACAACCATAGCCGAACTCGGCATATTTATAAGCTTAACAACTTTAAGCTACAAACATAACCAACATATCAAGTAGCATGCTTATCAACTATAAGCTATCAGCTACAACATAATATAACAAGCGATCCATCAACAACAAACAAAAGCATGCTTCACTTATAAGATAAACATCAACACATGATGCATAACATAAAGTAATCGTTTACCCCAAAATCCATCAGGTTAAGTTATCTTTCTTAAGTCAGCGTGGACTAATCTACCAAGCCGGTTAGTCCTCTCATATTACAAATCTCTTTAGGTACTCGCACCCGTGAGCTTGGGTATCCAGCGCAGTACTAAGGGTCAAGAATCATCCGCAAGTGCTCATAAGCGGCAACATGACCCTCAGTGGAGGCGATCCCATTGACGTCTATATGGGAGCTACTCGGAAATTCTGGTCAGTATCCGGAGTGACCGTCACAAGCCTCGCCTGGTATCGTAGCCACCGCCCCGGCCAAAGGGTCGATTGAAACTACGTCCACTGGCCCCATCTGGGCTATACAATCTTTTCTAGCGCCTCCGCGGCTCTGCCCGTCACCCATCCTGAATCGTACTACAACGACCTCCGGGTGATCGAACGAGCTTAACGGTACAATACGCCTCAAACCATTACTCTCGGTTTTTAAAACATTCACTCGCATTAATAAACATAAAACTTGCTCTACCTCGAGTATCATATCATAAATAAATAGCTCCTGCCTCGAGCATCAACATATATCACAAGCACAAGTAGTATGACGTACACTTGTCTATACTAAATGGCCAAAACACTTCGCATCACATAGCTTGCTTAAAGATAATGTAAGCAATTAAAACCCAAGTCATATAACAACACAACGTATAGCATCATTCTGATCAAACTAAGCATGCTCAAACATCAACATATATGCTAGGGTCAACTACCCAAACAAAGCATATTCAACATAATAAGCATGCTGGTCCACAACAGGTTTACAAGTACAACACACTTGCAACTCAAACATCAACCAAGAATAATAAATCACATAACCAATCACAACCGCATGCTTTACATCACAAGCATTCAATCGATAAAAGGGCACAATTCTGTTCGCTAAAGGTATAGCCTGAGCAGTCGGCTCGTATACCAACAAAAAAGTTCAGTCACACAGACAATACAAATCAGGTGTCACGACTCCACCACATTAACAGCGCAGGCGGCGCACACACGCTAAAATCAGTCAAGACAAGCACACACATGTGCCACAACTAGGTCAACGACCCACAACAGGTATAACTAGAGGCGCAGGCGGCGCTCACGACACCAACTAACTAGTGTCCAAAGCAATCAAATATGTCCATGTTATATTTTTATGTAAGTATAAACCTTGTAGTCATGCCCTAATACTTACTCAAATAAGAAAGTGTCAAGTCATCTAACTAACAGTGTCACATCTACCTAGATGTCCAAACAAGTCAAAGTACCAGTTACAGACCACATCTATGAGGTATCGGTTCAACAACATACTAATACAATCATCCACGTAGATTATCAATAACGCAAACACATTTTCAAAAAACATATTTATAACATGCGTATCTCGCTCACACAGATAAACATAAACACATACAAAGTCCACTCACCTACGTCCCAATCCTACCGGATCGAGACCCGACGAATCGGCGTGAATCCACAGGGTTCTACCGGAAACGACCACGGCAACGCGTTCCCGAAGACAAGACGGAGCGACGGCTCGGACGGGTTTGCCGGAGAAGCTCGCCGGAGATCGGCGGCGGCGGCAACAGAGGCGGCGACGGCAATCAACGACGGCGAGGAGTTCAGGGCTCGGAGAAGACAGCGGTGACCTCGATGACGGCGGCTGAAGCAACGGCGGCGGCGACGACGGCGCGCGGCAGAACAGAGACAAGGAGAGGGATCATGGCGTAGCGGCGTCCAATCGGAGACGGAGAGGCTTCGTAACCACTTTTGCGACGTCGAGGAGCCAGGACAGGGTCGCGGACGGCACGGCGGCGCTGGAATCGACGGCGATCGGAATTAGGGCTCGCGGCCGAGCTCGGAGAAAATGAAGCGCGAGAGTGAGAGGGACGGCAACCAGAGGTGGAGAGGTGGGGGTCCGGCCTCGCGCGCCGGCGGCGGGCGGAGCGGCGATCGGCGGCGGATCGCGGGCGCGCGAACGATCGCGGGATCGAGAGAGACGAGAGCGAGAGAGACGAAGAGAGGCGATCGAGCGAGAAGCAACGCGAGGGAGAGAGGGGGGCTCGAGTGCGGGCGATCTGGCGAGCCAAATGGCTCGCCCGGGTCAGTCGGGCTCGGCGGGCCGAGCCACTTTGGCTCGGTCTGCCGGGTCCGAACCCAGATGGGCCCAATTAAGCCCAAAACACACCAAATCAATTTACAACCAATCCTAATACAAATCAAGCACCCAGAAACCAATAAATCTCCCAGACAAACTCAAAACAAAACGAAATCAAACTCCGAATAAATCCGATATAAAGTAAATATCGATATTACGAAAATTCGGGACATTACACGACGGAGACGCCAAGTGGCCGGAGATCAGAGATTACGCGGCGAGCTTCGACGGTGAGAACCGGAGATTGATCGGAGGTGCGTCTGCAGCGAGTTGAGGAAGAAGAAGAAGATAAATCTTCTTACGGGCCTAAATCCTTCACCGGCCGACAGATCCTAAAGCCAAAATTCCAATTTAATACGATTAAATCGGATTTCGGTTTCACGAGCGTCTCAGCGTGGACTTGCATTAGAGGCCGGGTACTTTCGCGGCTCAATTCATCAGAATCCGATGTTCATTACGTGGCGTGTTCGATCCGCCAAGGTATTTCGATAAACTCGTACTGCGATTAGAAGCATGATAGGATCGTGATAAAATTAATTAGAATAATTTTTTATGTCATGCTTATTATTTACATGCGATGTATGTATTTCGATTATTATAGCATACCAATGTGATCCTGTATTCGGGAATACGAGGATTATTTTTTAAAATTTTTAAATTTTCGCTACGCATCTGATGTGTTTTTCCGACCCCGATAACCAAACAGACCATACCTGCAAATCATATTTTTCCAAAAAAAATTTTAACAACTGTTACCTGTTATAGCCGTGAGTGGTTCCGCTTCTATCCACTTGCAGAAATACTCGATTCCGACTATGATGAATTTGCGACCCTGAGCTGCCATCGATAGAGGTCCTACTACATCCATCTCCCATTGGGCAAATGCCAGGGACCGTTGATGGATATTTGATCGGCGGGAGGCAGATGTTTGATGTAGGCGTGTCTTTGACAAGCCTCACACTTCCTTGTCAGTTCCTCACTATCTTGTTTGATTGTGGGCTAATAATATCCTTGGCATATAGCTTTTGCTGAGAGCATTCGGCCGCTAATATGCATTCCACAATATCCGCTATGTATCTCCTGCAATGCATTTTTTCCTTACTAAGGTGTGATGCAACTTCAGTAGAGACCGAGCGAACGCTCACTTATATAATTGACCTCTGACGATAAGAAATCGCGTCGCTCGCTTGCAAATCTTCTCAGCCTCTTGCCTATCGTCTGGCAGAATCCCCTCACTCATGAATTGAGTTATTGGGGTCATCCAGATTTCCGGTGTCTCCCCTATGAACATTACGTTAGTTCTACCTTCTGGGACGGATTGTTCAGCATCCAGGCAAGAGTGTTTTACCTCCTCCAAATATATCCTTTGGGGAGTGAATTCCTACTCCGAGGTTGCTAACTTGGACAGTGCATCTGCTAAAACATTTTGCAACCTGGGAATACGTTGTATAGAGAAGACATCAAACCTTTTAACGATTTCTCGAGCTATGTCCAAGTATTTTGCCATACTGGGATCCTTTGCTTCATAGACGCCTGCTACTTGATTCACCACTAGTTCAGAATCTGTTCTTACCTCCAGGGTTCAAACGCCTAATGCGTCTGCTATTTTCATTCCAGTAATTAACGCTTCATACTCCGCCGCGTTATTTGTGGCTGGAAATTTAAATCGTAGGGCATAATCTAGGTGTGAGGTTCGTAGTTTCTTGATCCTGTTTTTGTGTTGTTTGGTTGTGTGTGAGACCCTCACATTTACTTAAGGCCGGCAGAATGCTTGACCAGGGTTGTGCGGGGTATATCGCTTATTTGATTAATCCCTATGTAGAGGTCGGGGAACTAGATGGTATTTCGGTGGTCAGGGAGTTTCCGGATGTTTTTCTAGAGGAGTTACCAGATAGAATTCCAAATAGAGTTGGTGCCGGGAGCATCCCCGATATCCCGGGCACCATATAGGATGGCCGCAGTTGAGTTGGTTGTGTTGAAAGCTCAGTTAGAGGAGTTATTGGCCAAGGGATTCATTCGGCCGAGTGTTTCGCCTTGGAGAGCGCCAGTCCTTTTTGTGAAGAAGAAAAACGGTAGTTTGCGGATGCGTATCGACTACAGACAGCTCAACCAGGTTACGGTTAAGAGCCGTTATCCCTTACCGCGCATCGATGATCTGTTTTACCAGTTGCATGGAGCTGCGGTGTTTTCGAAGATAGACTTGAGGTTGGGGTATTATCAGTTGCGAGTTAGGACGGAGGACATTTCGTAAACAGCTTTTCGTATACGTTATGGACATTATGAATTTCTTGTTATGCCTTTTAGTTTGACAAATGCACCAGCAGCTTTCAAGGACATGATTGACCGGATTTTTCAGCCTTACTTAGACAGATTTGTCGTGGTTTTTATAGATGACATTTAGTGTATTCCCGTAGTAAGGAGGAACATGCTGACCATTTGAGGCAGGTGCTACAGATCTTCGCGAGAGGCAGTTGTACGCGAAGTTTAGTAAATGTGAGTTCTGGTTGACCGAAGTCTATTTCTTAGGGCATGTTGTCTCACGTGAGGGCTTGGCGGTAGACCCCACAAAGGTTGACGCAGTCCTACGATAGGAGCGGCCTAAGAATGCGACTGAGGTTCGTAGCTTTCTGGGTTTGGCTAGTTATTACCGGCGTTTTATCGAGGGCTTTTCGAGATTAGCTGGATCATTGACTAAGCTTACTCGGAAAGCCGTACGATTTGTGTGGAGCGATGCTTGCGAGAAGAGTTTCCAGGAGCTGAAGTACCGTTTGACCACAGCGCCGGTCCTAGCCTTACCGGATGATCAGGGTGAATTTGTGGTATATAGTGATGCATCATTGCTTGGCTTGGGTTGCGTGTTAATGCAGAAGGGTAGAGTGATTGCATACGGGTCCCGACAGTTAAAGCAGCATGAAGGCAACTATCCGGTCCATGACGTAGAACTAGGGCGGTGATTTTCGCGTTAAAGCTTTGGAGGCACTATCTTTATGGAGAGGAGTTCGAGATTTACACGGACCATAAGAGCTTCCAGTATATCTTCTCCCAAAAGGAGTTAAATTTGCGACAGAGGCGTTAGATTGAGTACTTGAAGGACTACAAGTGCCGTATCCTTTATCATCCTGGGAAGGCAAACGTAGTAGCTGACGCACTTAGCCGAAATAGCTCCACTCGTCTTGCCGGGTTGTGTTTGAGAGAGTGGAATCTAGCGGAGCAGTTTAGCCACCTAGGCCTGTGCGCTATAGAGCGTGAGCCGATGGTTCTCTCCGCCACATACCGTATCGAGTCGGAGCTGCTTCAGAGGTTGAGGGCGGCACAACAGGGCGACGCTGCCTTTCAGGAGATACGGAGGTGCCTTGAGTCTGGAGAGACATCAGATTACAGTGTGGGGGCCGACGATGTTGTTAGATTCAGAGGCAGAGTTTATGTACCAGCGTTAGAGGAGCTACGACATCAGATTTTGTCCGAGGCGCACAGTAGCAAATTGTCAGTATATCCGGGTGGAACGAAGATGTACAGAAATTTGCGACAGCAGTTCTGGTGGCCTAGTGTTAAGAGGGATATTAGACAGTTCGTGGCACAATGTTCAGTATGCCAGAGGGTGAAGGCAGAACATCTCAGACCTGGGGGTTATTTGCCATTAGAGATACCGTTGTGGAAATGGGAGGACGTTACTATAGATTTTGTACAGGGATTGCCGAGGACTAGCTTCGGGTTTGATGCTATATGGGTTGTTGTAGACTGCTTGACTAAGACCGCATATTTTATACCTGTTCGGAGCACTTATACCCCGGAAAGGTTAGCTCGTTTGTTTATAGCGGATATAGTCAGATTGCATGGAGTGCCGTTGAGTATAGTGTCAGATCGTGATCCCCGTTTCACATCCCGATTCTGGAGGGCTTTCCAGCGTCAGATGGGCACAGAGCTGAGATTCAGCACGGCATATCATCCTCAGGCGGAGGGACAGTCGGAGAGGACCATCCAGACATTGGAGGACATGCTACGGGCCTGCGCGTTAGACTTTGACGGTAGTTGGGATGAGCACTTGTCTCTGGTAGAGTTCTCCTAGAACAACAGCTATCACAGCAGTATCGGCATGGTACCCCTTGAGGCGTTGTATGGCAGGCGATGTCGTACCCCTTTATTCTGGGATGACATGGTCGATGCGGGGGCAGTGAGTATAGATGTTATCGAGGAGGCCAACCAGAAGATCAAAGTGATCCGTCAGAGACTTGAGACTGCACAGTCCCGCCAGAAGTTGTACGCGGATAGGCGCCGTCGTCCATTGGAGTTCCAGGTTGATGATTTGGTGTATCTTCGAGTGTCACCTCAGAAAGGGATACAGCGATTTGGTCTGAAGGGCAAGTTGAGTCCGAGATTTATTGGCCCGTTAAGAGTTCTAGAGCGGATTGGCAGCGCAGCTTATCGTTTGGCCTTACTAGAGTGGTTGTCCCACGTGCACGACGCCTTCCACGTTTCGATGTTGCGGAAGTGCTTGGGCCACCCATCCCAGGCTACTTTGTCGGCGTAGCTCCCCATTCAGGAAGACCTTTCCTGTGAGGAGCATCCGGTTCGGATCTTAGATCGTAAGGACAAGGTCTTGAGGAATAAGACAGTCCCTCTAGTCAAGGTCCATTGGCGCAGTCAGCGGTTCGAGGAGGCGACCTGGGAACCAAAGGCTGACATGCGTGCTCGTTTCCCACCACTTATTAGATTTGGAGGACCGAATCTATTAAGTGGGGAGGGGTGTGAGGTACGTAGTTTCTTGATCCTATTTTTGTGTTGTTTGTTTGTGTGTGAGACCCTCGTACTACGTGCATGCTTGGTCGGCCGAACGGCGGCCGAGTTACGAGGGAGGCGGCCCCGTCGATACGGAGGTGAGCGTGTTCGAGTGTGGTTTTGGAAATTTTGTGTTTTGACTTGTGTTTGTACTGTTCAGGGGTTTTTTGGTCGACCAAAACCCTTATCGGTCGACCGAAAGTTGGGGTGAACCGTTTGATAAGTTCGGGACTTAGCCATTTCTTTCATCCCCTCCTCCTTTTCTCCAGCGCCCAGAGCTGTTGCTCCCTCCCCTTGACCTAGGTAAGTTATCTCTCTCTTTCCCTCCTTGTTTCTCTTCGATTCCAAGTGCTAAGTTGGTCCTTTACTCTCCTAGCTCTCCTCTTCGATTTCTCTCGCCCGGTGGTGCGTCGGTTAGTTCCGGAGCTCGTAGATTCGGATTTTTGTGGTTTGTTGAGGTGAGCGGGTTCGCTGATCCGTACACGCTCCCGAGCANTTTCTTCCTAAATCCCAAATGCTAAGTTGATTCTATACCCTTCTAGCTTTTCTCCTCGATTTCTCTCGCCCGGTGGTGCGTCGGTTCGTTCCGAAGTTCGGGGATTTGGATTTTCGTGGTTTGTTGAGGTGAGCGGGTTCGCACCTCTTTCTTGTTGGTTGATGTGTTTACTAGTATGTACCTTGATTTTATGATACTTATGTTGGGTGGTAAACCCTAGAAATTGTTGTTATGATGAAATTGGCATGCTTAGTGTTATCATGATATTAGCTTTGTAGCATGATGTGCTAATGATGTGGGATGTTATACGATGTGTATATGTTGTGGCCAAATAGTTTGTGCAAGTGTACGCCTTACCTTGGTGCCTATGAGAATGTGGTTTGCTCGAGGTAGAGCATTGTGGTTGACATGGGCTTGTGAAATGCTAATAACGAGAGTAATGGTTTGGGGCGTAATGTACCGTTAAGCTCGTTCGATCACCCGGAGGTCGTTGTAGTACGACTCAGGATGGGTGACGGGCAGGAGCCGCGGAGGCGCCAGAAAGGATTATGTAGCCCAGATGGGGACAGTGGACGTAGTTTCGATCGACCCTTTGGCCGGAGCGGTGGCTACGATACCAGGCGAGACTCGTGACGGTCACTCCGAATACTGACCAGATTTGAGTAGCTTTCCCTGTAGACATCTATGGATGTGCTCCACTGAGGGTCATGTTGCCGCTTATGTGCACTTGCGGAAGATTCTTGATCCTTGGTACTGCGCAGGATACCCAAGCTTACGGGTGCGAGTACCAAAAAAGATGAAATATGAGAGGACTAACAGGTGGTTAGTCTAGTTGAACGCTAACATAACAAAGATGATGGCATAAGTTGACGTGGTGGGTTTTATTATTTGGCGTGACTTAATGTTCATATTGTTATGTTGAGTTGATTAGAGATGCTTATGCATTTTGATGTGATGGTTGTTTACGGCGAGAAGCTTCGCGATTTTGTACCGCTCACTAAGTCTTATGACTTACCCGTTGTTTTTCCTTCTTTTCAAGTCCTCGGTCGTGGCAAGGCACAGTTTAAGGGTGCTTAGCTCGGCTTTAGCTGCGGGATTTGGGGTAGAGGTATACTTGGGTTGGCTAGTATACACACATAGAATCCTGCATAGTAATTAGTTATATCACTTGTAAATTTTTGTAAATGAGAAGTATTAACTTACATGGCTTGTATTTTGCATATTTTATTTTAAATGTACCGGAACGCTTTTAGAGAAGTAAACCTTGAGAATTATGAGGTTTAAGTTTCTAAAAGTTGTAAAAAATGTTGGCTAGTAGTTTATATGAAAGGTTTAATGACCATTTTGTTCTAAACTTTTTTTAATTGGGATTTGAATCTTGTCGCATGTGTACTTGGTTATTTGGGTACTCGCGACAATCGCAAATGATTGAGATTGTGGTTTGATCAAAATTCGACTACTTGAGTTCTTAAATGTTCGTATTTTCGACGTTTCGGAAAGATGTCTTGTTTAAGAGATTTAGAAGTGCTTTTGGTTGAAAATCGATACATGCATGTGTATATTGGTTATATGTGTGTGAATACATGATGTTTGAAGAATTTGGAAAAATATTTAAGAAAATGGGGTGTTGAGAAATTGGTTGCAACAAACTTGTCTTTGCAGAACCTGCAGGTATCGGTCGACCGAAATATTGGATCGGTCGACCGAAACCTGTAGCTGTTCTGTTATTCGTTTCTGGTCGAATTTCGGTCGACCGATAATTAAATACGGTCGACCGATAATAGCTCTGGAATTCATCGTTGAAATTTTCGTATTTGGCTTCCGATTTTGATTTCGATGCTTTGAGGGGTTCTTATAATTACTAACTAGAGGTTTAGCAATCCCAAAACTTTTGGAAAAATACAGGTCGAGCCCGTATTTTCGAAAATTACGGTTTTAAGGGTAATTTACATGATAAGGTTTTAAAAGAGGTTTTGGGCGACTTGAGTTTGCCTTAAGATCCTCGTTGTTTGTATCATCTGGTTTGGAGAATTGATACATTAGTATCCTATGCAAACTGAGCTCGGGCTGAGACCGAACCTCCTCCCCCGCGGGTTCTCGTCTCGGACCGAATGTCCAGGTTGCGGCTCTACCGTATTTTAAATTTGAGATTTGAATCGGAGTATTCGAGATTTGAAAACGAACTCCTTAATTGTTTAAGCTTCCGCGAAACTATTTATTTGAAAATTCATTTCTTTGCGAAAAATTATTTCCACTCGTCGCGGCCCTCGGCTCGCGGGTCGTGACATTGAAACTCTTAATTTTTATAAAATAATGTCAAATTTTGAAAGAAAATAAAAATTGGAAGTATACAACT
This sequence comes from Xerophyta viscosa, assembly GCA_002076135.1. NCBI lineage: Eukaryota > Viridiplantae > Streptophyta > Magnoliopsida > Pandanales > Velloziaceae > Xerophyta > Xerophyta viscosa. Next base: position 13,690 of record MJHO01000633.1, on the reverse strand, counting down.
CCGTATTTTATTTTGGATTACAAGTATACACCTATAACCCATAAAACTCATGCACACTTTCAAAATTCTTAATTTTATAAAATAATGTCAAATTTTGAAAGAAAATAAAAATTAGAAGAATATACCTACGTATTTTATTTTTGGGTTACAAGTGTACACCTATAACTCATAAAAACCTTCACAATTAGTTTAAAAATAGCATTAAATCATTTTTAATCCCAAATTAGTTGAATTAGATCAAATTGGTTCAATCTAAAATAAAATTGGCTCAATAATAAGCTCATTTATGCAATCTGGCTCGGTATTGTGCTCGATCCTGTGATTTGGCTCGGTAAATGGCTCGATCGGATGAAACGGACTCGCAAAATGGCTCGCCCGAGCGAAACGGTTCGAGTCTGGACTCGCCCGCACGAAACAGGCTTGGTCAGGGTTCGCCCGCGCGATCGGGCTCGATCTGGGCTCGGGTCAGACGCACACGCTGGCGCGCCCGCGCAACCGGGCTCGATCTGGGTTCGGGTCTGGTCGAGCGCGCGGGTGCGCTTTAATGAAACGGGTAGCGGGTTGCGGACGCGGGTTTCGGGCAGATATCCGACCCGTTTGGATCGTCTTCAACCCATTAAGCTGTTATTCGCGTTTTTTTCGTTTTTTTTTTTTAAACGCCGCCGGCGGCGGCCGTTCGGGAGTCACCCAAGTGGTTTTCGGCCGTCCCCGACACGTTGGATACGTCAAAAATTGGGTTAGAGGCTTCGTTCAATGAGTTTTCGTGGGTGTGAGTTTTTGGTCGTTTTTCGCGGCGGTGGCCGTTCGCCGCCACTAGGGTCGTTCCTAAGGTTCTCATGGGTCCTGAATGCAATGGTGATGTCCGAATTGGATTTCGACGTGTTTGTAATGAGATATAATTGGTTTTAATTTTGGGTGAATATTTTTATTTTTTATTTCCGCCGCCGCGGCTTACCAACGATGAAGTCACGGCGGCGTGCCATGTCCTATAGGTTTTTGGGAACTTGTTTAGTCATCAATGGCGGAAGTTTGATTACTAACACACATGAAATTTTGGTTTCGATAATTTAGATATTTTTCGAATTGGCCGGCGGTGAGGTCGCCGATTCAACGCCGTGAGGTGTTCATTCGTACGTAAGCATGCTGAATATGATAATTCATATGAGATCCGGGCAATACCTCGAGTGTGGCGGCGTTCTTCCTTGAAGTGGTGTTCACGGCGGTTTTCGGCCCGAGCGGCGGCGAGGAAATCCGGCGATCGTCGGTGATGTTGCTGCTGTTCGCTCGCTGCGGCTAGGATCCCGAGCTGTATGGTCGTCCGGTGAAGAGTCACTGATCTCTTCCTCCACCTCTCACCGATCTCTCTCTCTCTCTTATTCTCACTTTCTCTCTCCTATTCCCTCTCTCTCTCTCTCTCTCTCCTGCGGACTCTCTCTCTCTCTCTCCTCTGATTTCAGTCACTCTTCTGGTCCTCTCCTTTCTCACCTAGCGGTTCCTCTTATATATAACCATTCACTCCCCAAAACCTCCTCCTTCATTTGTGGATCTCTAACTATACCCACTTGCATGCATTACACAATAAATCCACTTGTTTGCTATTTCGTAATAATAGTCCCTTAAGATTTTGCGAAGTGTAGTCCGCCATTGCGATCATTGGCATAACCAGCCCTTTGCATGCAAGATTTTGATTTCTATAATTAAATGCTTTTGCATATGACTCGTATGAATACTCACTTTGATTCAAATGTGTCCGATTAAACTAAATTGAAATGAATTGAATTTTAATGAATTAATTGGATTTTATTGGACTTAATCGGATTTAATCGAATTGATTAAATTTAATTGAGCGCAATTGGTTCTTAATTGGGCCGATTGGATTTAATCGGGCCTTTTAAGCATAATTGAACCAACACATATTTAATTGGATTTAACCGAGTCAAATCAGATCTTAGTTGTGCCAAGCGAGTTTCAGTTGCTGTGCTCTGATAAAGTGTAAACGGCCCGGACAAAATGGGGTGTCGACATTCATCGCCCCCTTTTTTAAAATATTTAGAGATGTAAAGTTCGGATAAACCATCTCCCTTTAATCTCAGAGCTTAGTTAACCAACTTGCTCTATTTTATTTTTTAGAAGAATTTTTAGTTAAGCAAATGGAGCTCCGACGGACCGAAGCATACTTTTATGGTTTTCAAACGAGTTTGGAAACGCTTAGAAAAGCATTATAAAACAATTTAAGAAGTTTGAGCCGAGTCTTGGACTTCTGAGCCGAAGTTACCATCCACGGAGGAGGTGGACTTCACCGCAAGGTCCGACAAAGCTTGCTGTGGATTTTAAAGTATCAATCTCCTCCATTGATACAAGAAAATCCATAGCAACCTAGGGTCCGCAACATCAAAATATTTTTATTTAAAACTTACGACACGAATTTATAAATTCCGGCTCAATCTGTATTTTTACAAACATTTAGGAAGTGTCACATACCTTAGATATGTCTACTAAACTAAAATAAACACCCAAAACTTAAATCAAAACTCGTTTAAATCGATTTTGAATTTCTTATTCTAGTGGGTTTTATCGTAGACCGGTCTAAATTTTCGGTCGACCGATAGTTCATACAAACTAGCGGTAAGGCAAGTTTAAATTATTGGTCGACCGCAGATCAAATCGGTCGACCGAAAATATCAAAAACTGCAGAAACATATTTGCAATGGCTCACTACTCGCGGTCTCGAATTTCGTATTCCTACTGAACTGTGAGAGGCCACTGTGCGTCCTCGTATATCTACTTTAGATACATGCACACATGCTCCCATTCGTCCAAAATACTTACGACACGTCGAATCGTCGACTAAACTCATTTTAACCGAAAATACAGAAAAATAAGAACTAAACATGCTATATTCTTCAAAACCATTCAAACACCAAGTTTCTTACTTGGGTACCTTTGTAACATTATAAATACACATGTTCATGCTATTGGAAACCAATATAGAAATCAAACGCACTTTGGTACGAAATCCACATTTTCATATAAATTCATCATTTATACACATATATACTTTTAAAGCCTAAACTCGTACATTTTCAAGTTTACACTTTAAAAGCATTTTCAAAACACTAAATACAACAAGTGTAGGTTAATGCTTCCATTTACAAGATATCACTAATTATATACAAGTGTGGGGCTACATATACCCTAGGTGTTAATTATACACTAGCTCATCCCAAAAGTATACCTTCTATAGAATATACCCAAAATATCTTCTCAAGCTATTCGCCTGCGCACGCTCTTTACCCTTCGCACACGGATCTGAAAAGAGGGTAACAAGAGCAATGAGTAAAAAAGATTCAGCGAGCGGCACATTGACGTCATCCTCAGGAGCATCAATGTAACACCACAAACAACATACAACATATAAAGACAACAAACATAATCACAAGATGCAAATCATCAAATCACAATCGCATCTAAAGTTCTTGCAATCATGGCAAGGTACCACCCGACTAACCAATTATGCAAAATCTTATTAGTTAAGTCAGCGTGTATCACTAACCCCAAATAAGGTCAGTCCTCTCATATTTACGTTCTAGTAGAGCGGACGCGTACTAGAGACTGTATCCCGAGGCCGAGGGAACCTATAATCCATCCTCGCTACCCGAGATAGTTATTTCAATTTGGGCTCTATCCGCCACGCTACCAAGGTCATAGTACGCGCCGCCGGGCATTCCACGCGACTATAGAACCCACGGTGATGGCGACCTCACAGCACAAAATGGGGGCTACTCAGACTCTTTACGCCTTATGCAACCGAGCCTCGCACTCCCAGCCACTGCCCGGGCCAATGAGTGACTTCAAACAACGTTCACCGACCTCCCTAGAGGCATCATTCATTAATTGTGCTTATATTCTAATTGGTCCAATCGTTTCCCATCCCCAAGCCCTAGCCCTCCGGGTGTCGTTTTAACCGTTCTAGGCTTCGTAACTCGAGGTTCAACGATCCAATTTCGAACATCACAAGGCCCCATAGGCAAGCACCCCAAATCATACGAGTGTCACAAAGGTACTTTACCCCACTCGGTTTTACAAACTCAAAGCATACAAGGCATCCGTTTTAGATTAGGCCTAGGTCACACATATCGAATGTTTCTAGAGTTATTTACTCTACATTCGCGCATAATCATATTGTCACACTACATTTAGCATGATCAACAATATTTAGTAGCATCCACACAATGTCCATAACATTGGCTACAACACATATACATAGTCATGAAGTACATCTTCACATGGCTAACATATCATTGACATATGAGCATCATAAAAACATGTTAAGCATGATCTCATAGCATAAATCAATCCATCTAGGGTTTATAACCCAGCATAGCATGAATATCGTATATACATCATACCAAGCACGCAATTCACATAATGAACATGCTAGCAATTCAAGCACATCACATACCATACTCGGTGTAAACCGCACATCTCAAGAATATGCAATAATTCCGCAGTCCTCACCGCAACACTCTATCGAAATGCAAGAAAACGGAGTCTAAGTGTAAAGGAGAACCGGGAGAGTGAGAAAATCAAGTTTAATTCAAGAAAAATCAAAGAAAAAGAGATGAGGACCTAAGGGGCTTACCTAGGGTTCCAGGTAGCTCGAGCTCGCAGGTAGGGAGAAGAAAATAACCCCAAACAACACAAATAACAAGTCCTCACCTACTCTACCTACTCCAATCGGTCGACCAAAACAAGAATCGGTCGACCGATAATCCTGAAACCAGCAAAAATAGAATTAATTTCAGCACTCGGTCGACTCGACTCGAATCGCGCACTCACACCGACGGGTCCCCTATTAGGCTAGCCCGCCCATGACACGGTCACACATGCGAAAACGCCAAGCAAGCGAAATTTGAGGACGCATGCAAATATTCACATAGATACTCAAGCATGCAAACAAACACAAATCCGAAAACAAAACCGAACACGGACCTCACATTAAATGAGCCGAGCAATGCATCTGGATTGACATTGTGTGTGGTTAGCGAGCCGGACAAAATGAGATGTCAGTAGTTGCCCCTCTTTGTCCAACGAAGAGTTAGACAAAGATAAAAAGATACCGTATTTATCTGGTAAAGCATGGAAAAGGTAGTGGCTCCTTCTGGAAGTGAAAGCCCGCCTGGACCATGATTTAATGTATGCGATAAGAGCATGAACCACTTGGATCATGTCTTAGGATTGTAAAGCAACGGTCACCTTGGACCATGTTTTGAGATTAAGGTAAGGTCATGAACACCTTGGATCAAGCCGTTGGAGAAAAAAGTAGCCGTCCTGGACCATTGTTGACGACCTTCCTCGCGGCGAGGCAGGGAACGAATTCAAAATTTAGGAGTCACCACCTAATTTTTATGGAAAATTAGGAAACCGGAATAAGGCACGTTGAGATTCTCAGGTTCGTTGTCGGTTACGTGTGAGGAAGACGGAACACCCCATAGCGCCCCTCCGAAGAGGGTACTCTCAATTAAATGGCTTATATTTCAAAATTTGGGATTTATCATTTTATGCATGAAATGATTTGACTACAAGTAATGCATGTATGCATGCTAGAAATTTGTAATTGACTCCGTATGTTTCGATTTATTCTTTGTTTGATTTTTGTGTGTGTGAAAATATTATTTTTATTAAGTTGGGCTCAGCACGTTTTCATTTCCTCTTCATCGCCAATTTTAAAATATTTAGAGATGTAAAGTTCGGATAAACCATGTGAGGTTCGTTGGTTGATTTGTTTTATTTTATGAATTATATTTGAGTTTGTGAGATTTGCTTGAATGAGTTTCATTATCCGTGCATGCTTGTTCGGACGTACCGCGGGTGTGTCACATGGTTGGTGACCCCGTTGGCACGAGGGAGTGCTTGGTTGTGTGCGAGTCGGAGTTAGATTGCTTGATTTTGGACTGTTTTTGCTGTGCAGAACAGTTTCGGTCGACCGATACCTATTTCTGGTCGACCGATAGTTGCGTGCATCCCGTGGTTAAGTTCGGGTCATGTGTTTGTTTGGCTCACCCCCTTCATTCTTCTCTGTTTTTCCCGCGCCTGGAGCTCCCAGTTGACCTAGGTGAGTTCCCCTACTCATCTTCCCTTGATTCTTGGGTTCATGATCATCCCATCTCTCTCTCTCTCACTCTCTTAGTTGTTCTTGACCTAGCTTCTCTCCCGGTTGCGTTCAGTTTGCGGTGAGTTACGTTCGTGTGTTGTTTCAACCGAGCCCTCGAGGTGAGTGGTTGTGATGAATGCCATTGAGATGATTTATGTGATACAAGCATGATTATGTGATATTTAGAATTTTCGGGTTGAAACCCTAGATTTTGCGATATGTGTTTTATGAGCATATTATGATGCTAGCATGATGGTGATGTATTGTTGCAACTTGCTAGTGTGATTTGGTACCTATGATCATGTTGGTGTTGATTATGTGACTTGAACATCGTATGGGACACTTTCTTATTTCAAGGCAAAATGTTGGATATGTGTTGGAATTGAAATTTGAAATGCGTGGAAACTGTTGTATGTATATCACTAATACTTATGCTATTAGTTTGCCCAATGTGAGTATTATTGTGATTAGAGACATTGACAACGTGAGCGCTAATGAGATTTGATAAAGTGAAAATATTTGTGGTGGGGCTCTTTCCTTAGACTGCATCTCCAAGGTTCGCTCTCCCGTGTGAGTCGAGTGGATATCGACCGGGATCGAAATGGGACGATGTGTGCGCCGGAGTCCCAGATTTATTGTCACGAGAAGAGACCGGTTGTAAGGTCCGTGGCCGAACTAGATTTTCGTAGTCTTTAGTGCTTGTATGGCTTTAGACTTGTTGAGGATGTATGAAAATTTTGCTAAGTCCTAGACATGCATGATTGTGTATGTGTGTGTTATGTTTTCTTGGACTTGCATGTGGGTGTGAGGCATGCTTTTGTGTGGGGATGCATGCGTGGTCGCGTTGGGAACTAGCTGGCCTAGTTGGGGTCTCATTGGCGCGAGCATGCGATCCATAGCGAGTCGGCCGAGTGTGGTGCTGAATCTGTTTTGCAGAATCGGGACTTTCGGCGACCGATAGAAGTTTCGGTCGACCGATCGGGCAGTGAGAGTTGGTGATGGTTGTTTTTAGTTTGGTTTGGTTTTTTTCATTTCTACGCGAGAAGAAGAAGTTCTGGGACACACAATGAGATAGACACTGCCCCTAGGTGATCATCTCTTTTTCCTTGATTTTATTTGATTTAAACTTGGTTTTTATACTCTCCCAACCTTGCTCTACGTCTAGATACCCATTGATTCGGTTTTCTTGGAGTTCTTTGGGGTGAGCTCGTGGGAAGCTTGGATTTCGAGGTGAGCGGTTTAACACCCTTTGTGCGTGTAATGGTATGCATGAGAATGCGTTTAATGGAATGCTCGGGGTGTGTATACATGATTTTGATAGAAACGTGTAACCGGGCCAAGAGCACTAATTGTGTTGTTCATCGAGATGTGGTGAAATCATGTAATATGCTATATGTTACCTTTTGGATGCTAAGATGCTAGTTTTGAGTAGTACATCATGTTGTGTACATTTGTGTTAAGTTCGAAAATTATTGAACTTTGTATATGATATAACTCAGATAACATAAATGTGTCACATACAAATATGTGAATGATATAATGATGGACAAATGTAATGACCGATAAGTGTAGAGAATAAAATAGACTCTAAGAAGAACATCGTATTGGTATGAATAGCCTTAATTAAAAGAAATGTGAGGATACTTCATGTGTAGTCGGAGATCTTCGACGAGTATAATCGAATAAGAGTCACACCAGAATGTAATGAATTCACAGGAATGGGACAATATGTCGGGGGCGGAGGGTTCCGGCTAGAGTACCTAAGCGCGTGAGTTAGCCTCTACGGGGACGGTGGGCGTCAGTACTTGCGGATCAAGCCGTTGGGCAGTCGATTGCTCGTTGAGCGAGGCTTCAGGTGATGCACAAGGGGTTAAATGAGTCCGAGTAGCCCCATTTTGCGCTGTGGGTCGCCGCCTTACCGTTGAGTGTTGTGTCGTGACGGAAAACCCGACGAACAGCGGGCGTAAAAGCCTTTGGTATGAGTGTAGGCGTCCGGAACTGCTATTAGCCTAGGTATGGGTCTAGGGGGCCTTTGGCTAGAGGTTCGTGTCGGACCTACCTTACTAAATGAACAATGTTGACTACTGCGATGGGTTAGTGAATCACCGCTGACTTAACAAAGAGGATTGCATGAATTGGTTGTCGGGTTGATTATTACTTGTTACGAGCGAAGCATGCTTATGGATTGTGACACATGTGATTGAACATTGTATGAATGGATATGCATATGAAATGACTATGCTTGTGATGTGTATGTTGATGCTAATAGTTATGTTTGTGTTTTGTGTGTGTTGTGTGGCATTGGTGCTCCAGGGGAGGACACCGATGTGCCGCTCACTGAGTCATAGGACTCACCGCTTTGTTGCCCTGTTTTTCAGATCCGACCGCAAAGGGCAAGGAGCTCGCATAGCCATCCGTAGCTAGCGAGAGGGATTTTAGAAGGTATTTTGGGATTCTTGGGGACTAGCAAATGTATAGACTTCATTTTGTATACTAGTCTAGTCACACATAACTTGTAATGTAAGATGTATGTAAATGAAGCATTAACCTACACGTAGCATGTACTTCCCTTGGAATTGTACAAATTACTTACTTTTGGTTTTTCAAGATGTATGAAATTCTAAAGTTTTATATGAAAAGTGCATATTTTATTAAATATGGTGTTTTGACCCCAAGTGGGCTTTGGAATGGTTGGGCATGTGTATTTGACCCTATGTGGTATTGTGTATGCGTTGGAATGGATGTTCAGCTCGAAAAATGAGTTTTGACGCATTCAACACTTGGTTTACCGTATTTCGGTCTTTAAAGAGTTTTTTATTTAGATTCGCCGCCTTCGCGTATTTTGGGTGTTTGGGAGGTCCTACACGTGTATCTAAGGTGGATATATGGGCGTGTAGGGTTGGTTTCCAAAACCTAGGTAAAATACGGATTTCGAGGTGGCGAGCACATCATTTCTGAAAAATTGTTTTCTGACTTCCTGATATTTTCGGTCGATCGATAATATCGGTCGGTCGACCGAAACTGTTACAGCAGGTATTTGAGCTTTCGGGTTGAGTATCGGTCGACCGGTTCTCAACTTTCAGTCGACCGAAAACTCTCTGGAATTCACAATTCGATTTCCTTTTAAATGGTTTCTGAAAATACTTTCGATGCTTTTAGGGTCTTGTATAAATGTATCTAAGAGGTTTAGCACCTCCGAATCTTTTAGAAAAATACAGGTTGAACCGGTATTTCCGAAAGCGTCTTTCTAAGTTTTTATTACAAAAGTTTTATGTTTAGGACCAAAGCTTGTCCTAAATACTTTGATGTCAATGGAGGAGATTGACATCTTAGAATCTTTGACAAGCTTAGTCGGCGCCCGAGGCGGGTTCCACCTCCTCCGTGGTTACTTGCCGGTGCCGATAGTCCCGGGCTCGACTCAAATCTTCGTTTTCATGGTTTGCTTCGCATGAGCTGCCGCATTTCGATACTCTGGACTTGTGTTTCTCTTCTTAGACGTCGCGGCCCCGGGTCGCAGGTGATTAGTCGAGCAAATGCTAATATAAGAAAGTAAAATATAATTGGTTTGGTTATGGGAATTCGTTGTACTACTTGACATATGGTGATTATGATGATGCTTACTTGATTCTTATTTGACTTGTGTTGTGGATTGGTTGTGATGTGGTGAGAGGTGACGCGATTGTTATTCGCAGCGCTCACTGAGTCATATTTCACTCACCCTGTTGTTTTTAATTTTTTTTCAGATTCGTTAGATCGTGGGGAGGCACCGGCAAAGGGGTGTTAGAGTTCTCGACGTTTAGCTTGGAAAGATTTTGGGAAGGTATTGGGTGGGGTCTACACTTGTATGTAGATCTTGCTAGTATAGCCCAAACTTGTAAAGACTTAACATTTGGAAGCACTAACTTACACTTTTATATTTTGGATGTTTGTAAACTTTTAGAATTTTAAACCTTAGTTAAGAGGATTTAAACTCTAAAAGTTATGTATTTTGAATTTAAGTTGTAAATGACTACACTTTGATATATATGTATAAAAGTATTTCCGATTTGGAATTTAAGTTTTGTCACATCTGTGTATAGGCTTTTATATGCCTTTGGTACTTAAGAGTGTATGGATTTGTGGTTTTAACCAAATTTGACCATATGAGTTCTTAAAGATTTCGGTTTTTGAACGTATCGATGTCTTGGTTAATGAGGTTGGATGTGATTTAAGGTTGAAAATCGATACCTGCATGTACATTTTGGTCATGCGCATGTGAATATATGATGTTTGGATGTTTTGGAAAAATATTTGAGAAAATGGGGTGTTGGATTTCTTGTTGCTACAAATCTGTTTTTGCATATCCTGCAGGTACCGGTCGACCGAATATTTGGATCGGTCGACCGAAACCTGTAGCCGTTCTGTTTTAAGTTTCTGGTCGACTTTCGGTCGACCGGTTCGATATTTCGGTTGACCGAAAATAGCTCTGGAATTCGACATTTTATTTTGCGTATTTAGTTTCCGAATTTGATTTCGATGCTTTAGGGAGATCTTATAAATGTTAACTAGAGGTTTGGCATTCCCAAAACTTTTGGAAAAATACAGGTCGATCCGGTATTTCGTAAATATAGATTTTAGGTATATTTTCAAATGTTTTTAAGAGGTTTGGACCTTAGATTGTTTAGGATCCTCTTGTGTCATCTGGGGAGATTGATGCATTAGTATCCTTCGCAAACTGAGCTTGGATTGGGACCGAATCGCCTACCCCGCGGGTTCTCATCCCGAACTAAATGTCCAGGTTACGACTCTTCCCTGTTTTAGATTTTTGAGATTTCGATTTTAAGATTTGGTATTTCAAACGAACTCCTTGGCTGATTGAGCTTCCGCAAAGCGTTTACTTCGATTTTTATTCATTTGTGAAAAATTATTTTCCTCCATCACGGCCCTCGGCTCACGGGTCGTGACAGTTATGGTATCAGAGCATTATGTAATTTAGTGCTTTCTAAACAACTAAAACTTGTAAATTGATGGGTTGTGAAAACGAGAGTAGGACGATTAGAGTATATCGTTGATTAGGTCGTTGTGGTTGCAGGATGCCGCCACGAGGTCGTCCGCGTCGGGTTCCGAGTCCGGATGTGCCGAAGGAGCCCGAGTTAGCGAGGACATGGTTAGGGCCCTACAGGATGTTGTTCGGGCTGTGCTGGACGAGCGCGAGGCCAAGCGAGCTGATCGTCCCCAGGTCCCAGATCCTGTTCCTGTTCCCGGAGTGGGTGAGGCCGTACTGGTTCAGGCAGAGGTTGTGGTTGAGGACCCAGTGCAGGAAAGGTATATAAAATACTTAGCGAGGTTTCACAAGATGCGACCCCCGAGTTTTTGGGGTGGTTCAGATCCGGACACGGCCGATAGTTGGCTTCTAGCGGTGTAAAAGTTGTTCAAGACCCTGAATTGTCCGATGGAATTTCGGGTACCATTAGCAGCTTTTACATTTTCAGGAAAGGCCGAGCACTGGTGGAGGAGTATGGAAGATCAGATTGGGCAGTTTGGTTCATGGGCCGATTTTCTGGTATTGTTCACACCGGCAGTATGTTTCTGAGTCCGTGAAGAGGACAAAGGAGGAGGAGTTTGAGAGACTGAAACAGGGTGGTATGACCGTCTAGAAGTACCACGCCAAGTTCATGGCTTTGTCGATATATGTTCCACATCTTCGTACAGACGAGTTGCGTATGGCTCGGAAGTTCCAAAATGGCTTGAAGTGTGATACCATCAGTAGGATGGCCGGGAAGGAGTACGCCACGGTTCATCAGACGTTAGAGAGGGCACAGAACATAGAGGCCGACTGGGCCCATGAGAAATCTGAGAGGGTACAGAATGATCCGAAGGGGAAAGGAAAGTTCGTGCCGAAGAAGAGGAAGTTTGGCGTCTCTACCGATACCCGAACCGTTTCTAGTGGGGAGGGTAGGCAGTAGAGACCGATGTCCGAGATTGAAAGTTTCTATTGTCATGAGAAGGGGGCATTACAAGTATCAGCGTCCGCGTCTACGGTTATGGCAGCAGCAGTCACAGGGCAGTCTAGGGTACAGTTTCGGAAGCCGCAACAGAGGGCACCATTTTCGCAGCCGAGACCGCAGTATCAGCAGTATAGGCCACCATTTTCGCAGCAGTCCCAAGGAAGCTCAGCAACGAGATCAGCAATGACGCAAGGACAGGGTGGACAGCCACCGAGAGTTCCGGGGAGAGTAAATGGTTTGACGAGTGAGGAGGCAGGTGGTAGTTCGACAGCTATTGCAAGTACTGATCTAAGATTGAAATGGTGCTTGACAAGCACTTGATCTGATCTACCAAGATCTTTAATCGGATTGAAGATCTAACGGTTGGATGAAAATCTATATCAAGAGATTTAAGGTAGAAGAAGATGTAGGAGAAAACTTGATTATCTTTATTGATAATGCTGTAAAAGATTACAAAAAGGAGGCCATGGCATTAGTGGTAATTATCCTCACTAATGATACATGGCTCCTCTAGATAAGACACTCTAATTACAAGTAAAAAGACACCTAATTAGACTCTAGAACACTTGCCTATACTAGGATAAGATGCTCATTGAGATTTAAACCCAGCGGTAATAACATTATGAATGGTTTTAGAATCGAGCGCAAGAGGGCTCGGACCCGGGCGTGCGCTCAGGCGCCAGCTGCGCGCGCCCGTGCGCGCCGGGCACCATAACCAACATCATATCCGGGCGCCGGGCCTTCTAATTCCATTTCCAATTTCCACCCTGATCAATACTCCCACCCATGAGCTGCATTGCTCCTGCAATGCCTAGATTAGCAAATGAGGGAAGGTGCGCATAAGCGACTCCCTCGTGAACCACTTCGCCTTCGACGGTAGTTGTCCTTTGTGGCCGACTCTGAACCGCTCGTTGAACCTTTCCGTGTCTCCAGGATCTTCTTCTCAACGATGGTATCCTCCTCCAACAGCGCCTCTTCACCCAATTCCAGCTCATCCATGGAAGGTAACACCTTGGCGGACTCTTCGTCTTCATCCAACAACGAAGGCTCGAATAGCTTCAGATTTTAGGCACTAAATACATCTGCATATATGGAGGCAAATCCAGCTGAAATGCGTTATCTCCAAGCTTCTTAATGATTTTGAAAGGACCATAGCGAATTGGTTTGATCTTCCTTGCCTCCCCACTTTGAGACGCTCCTTACCTAAGTGCAACCATACCATGTCTCCCTCTTTCAATGTGCATGGAACTCGATGATGGTCATGCCGAGCCTTATACTTCAGTTGAGACTTCTCTAACTATCCTTCTACCTGCTCATGAACCTTCTTTATTGATCTAGACCGGGTTCTGGATTGAGAACCTCGGTTGTATGCGGGTCTATCGAGTAGAAGGCTAAAGAGGTATTATGTATAGTTCTGTGAAAGAAATATAATATAAAGGTATTTTCTCTATATTTCTTCTCCTTTCAAATGATAACAAGGATACATATTTATAGGAAGCCCGTGGGAAACCCAAAGGTCTCAAATATCTATAAATGCTATCATTAATAC
>MJHO01000632.1:24923-35967 GCA_002076135.1 Xerophyta viscosa | reverse complement strand
AACAATACTAGTGAAATTTATCTTCTGATGGGAAGGTAGACACAACAAATATTATTTTTTAATTTTTTAATTTTTTTGGTTTTTTTTGTTGTAACCCGTTTTAGAAAAGGGATGTATTCTGATTGTGGATAACAAAAAGTGGTATATGCGTGAGAATCTAGGACTTGTGATTAAAATACTTTCATATAAGTGAAAGTACTTGGTTTAATTCATGACATAAAATGATGGTAGGGAAAGTATAACAACCAGATAAGTGCTGCTTATGGATTGGTAGAATATTACAAAATAGACCAATATTGAATAGAATTTTTTATATTAATCTAAAAAAAATACGGGCTGAATTTTTGGAGTAATGTTAAAAAAATTCATGCTTTTTGGAGTAATGTTAAAAAAATTCATGCTTACAAATCAAACTTCAACTTTTTAAAATAGAATTCATGCTCGGTGCTTAAGAATATTGTAGATTGTAACTTTAATGTTATAGATAGTATAGTATTAACGTAGTTGTAACATAATGTTCGAGCTGAAATGTTTCGGACGAGCTCGGAAAGTATTCCAAGCAAGCTCAAAAATTATTCCAAAAGCTAACTTATACTTTTATTATTTTTGACACCCACATCGCATACGCATCATCGGCGATGATATTATATATATATATATATATATATGTGCGTGTGTGTGCGCGCGCAAAAAAGAAATTTGATGATATTTTATATTTAATATAATTATTTAATAGTTAAAATAAATTTAGATTATATATCATAGTTATTCTAAATATTATGCGATCTATATTGTATAGAAGTTACAAAATCGTCTTTTTTTCTCTTTTTTATATTCTTTATATAATTTTTAAATTTGTACTTTTAAGATTATTTATAGTCTAATTTTTCATTAGAAATATGATATGTCACGGTCAATATAATTGAAAAAATTAAAGTACTTTGTAATTACAAATTAAAGAATTAATAAAATTAAATTTCTTTTGTTATTATTATTATATATATATATATACACGCACACATATAAAGAAAATTAAAAAGTATTTTGAAATTACAAATTAGTTGATTTTAAAAATTATTTTGAATTATTATTTTCTATATATATATATATATATATATACAAGCTCTCTCCGTACCTTTCTATTTTCTTCTCTCCTTGTTCTCCCGCTCTTTTACTTTTTCAGATAACAACTTCACTAAAATCAGCAATCTCGTCGCCGGCGTTGAGACCAACATAGGATAAGAAAATGGCGCCGCCTGGGGTCCGAGCACAATCGAGACGGAGGTACTCAAGGGCGGAGCTGGAGGCGCTCAGATTCTTGGACCTCGAGAATCAGCAGCAATGGTGGAAGGATGTCTATGATGGTCTGTCGCCCGACGTCTCCTGTGAGTACGAGGCGGTTCAAAGGCAGCCCGGCAGTGGACGTAGAAAGGAGAAGAACAGGAGGGACAAGAAGCAGACCGATGCAACCCTCAGTGAGTCTCATTTGTCGATTCTTTCTTTTCATGTGTTCTACATTCGATTCTTTAATTTTTAAAGTAAAAACTCATCAATATTTAGATATGATGTCATTTCTTCTTTCTTGTTTTTTTTTTTTTCACAGTTCTTTGGTTAGCAAGTTAATCAGTATGATATGCAGATCAATTAACCCTTCAGTGATTCATTATTTGGTTCTTGCTCCCTGAGCAGTCTTACTGTTTTTTTGATGAGTATATGAACTGCTAAGAAAATGCTTTATTAGGTGTGTTCTTTTATGCTCTTGTCTGTAAAGAAAATTTTAGAAGGTTTTTTAAAAAGCAGTTTGATAGAGCTTCTTAGATGTTTTTGCTAAATGTTTTTGATAAATCTTGCTAAATGTTTTTTAAACAGCAGGTTTTTTTAATCTGCAGGGAATCTTCTTAGATGTTATGAACTTAAGCACGATAGAGCTGCCTTTTAATATGCGGCAATGTTTTATAACAGTCTTTGTAAGCATGTGCCAGTGCTCTGTTTTATGTTCTGATGATTCTTTCAATAAAGTGTATGCAATCCCTTCACCATATATCCTTAGCAGTAGTTTGGTGATGTTTGTTTTGTTTGATGGTATGATAAATTCTTGTGTAACATGATGCTTGGTTACTGATGCTTTTTGTATAAATTTAGGATAAGATCCTTTTCTTTAGTAATATAATGCTTGCTTTCTTTATTGTATCTTTGTTGTTTGATACTTCTTTTTGTAAAGGAGGAATTCTTAATTTATATTGTATAGATTATCAACACCTTCATTATGAGCCATACTTGCATGTAACTGTTACATACAATTTCAGAATGTAACAGCCTCAATACACTATTTTGAGACATTATTTGATCAAGTGATGAACGATACATCATGCATTTTGTGTGCTTCAACTTTGTGGTTCAAAAGTTTTTCAAAAAAAAGGACAAATAATGGTCAAATGAAACTCAAATTTTCTTTTTTTTTTTTCTTTTTTCCTTTTTTTTTTGAATGATGACTTAGGAAGTCTTTTTGGCTAATTTCTTGGTTTTTTAAAAATCATCGAACTACAAAGTTGTAGAGTACATCAAATGACACGTAATGTAATTCATCACTTAATCAAATAATGTCTTGAAAATAGAGTTTTCAGGGCCATTATATATGTAAAAAGTATGATTATACTAGAATTATCATTTATTATATATCCATAGCTTTAGTTCCTAAATGTTTGATGGAAGCCCAGTAATGCCTTACATATTAATACTGTAGATTCTGGAAGACGCCTTTCTTTCCTTGATGGAAGTTAGTTCTGGATGGTTATTTTAGCCCTTCTAATCTAATCGAATTGTGATTTTTGGTGTATTTGTTCCAACTTCTCATGTTTTATCGTGTTTTTTAATTTAAAAAAAATGTGAATAATGTGTCTTCTCATAAGTTGAAGGCAAACAACATTTGGAAGAAACATCGACATGTGTGGGTGAAAAACATTTGGAAGAAATTGCAACAGTAAGTGCACTGGAGCAACTTATGGAAGAATCTGCGGCAAATGATCTTGGAAAACTTCCCCAAGAAGATGCTACGATAGGTTCATGTGTACAACCTCTTGAAGAAACTGCAACAAATGCCATTGTTGAAGAAGTGGAACTTGAAAACAAAGATGAATATTGTGATGAAAGCCATGATGAAGAGCTGGAGACCATTCAACAGCCTGCACTATTTGTTGATGGAGAACCAGATTTTGCATCTGGTCCTCCACTTGATGGTATTGAGTACCTAAGACGTGTCAGGTAGAAATTACTCGCATAATGTGCATCCCATAATCATTAATATGCATTTTAATAAAGGGAATATAAGTAATCAAACTTGTAGCTGAAATGTTAAATAATAATAATACTAATAATAATAATAATGGAGACACATGATGTACAGAGCATAGAACTATGTACAGATGAAGCTAACAGGTAACAAGGTAGACGGAAGAGGTGAATCTAGTAAGAATTTCATTGATGCAATGGGAGTTGGATAATTCACTGTCCATTGCTAACCTTTGGTAATAACTAATAACTCCCTATTTTAATATTACTATTTTAAAATTGCTAATTATTTTAGCCTTTATATATAGTAAATTGATGCAATATCCTTATTAGTTTCTCTAACTGATGACAGATTTTTTGGCTAATCATTTTTTTTTCTCATCTTAAACTCCTTCTGCGTAGAATGATTACAAACAATCTGAAACTTACTGAATTTTATAGGTTCACTCTGATAATTAATATTTTCTCCTGAAGAATTTTTGTCAAAAGCATTAGCCATGATGAACTTTCACAATTTTGCCTCACATCCAATTTTACCTCACATCCAACTTTCTCTTCATAGTTGGAAGATGTTAAACTGATTGTCTTTGTCCAATGGCTAGTACACAAATCTGCTTGTGTTTTGAGGATGATTATTCTCTTCAATTAGAAAACATAACGGACCTCTTTTCAAGGGGGGTAGAAGTAGGATTATTCTCTTTAGTTTGAAGATTAAATTATGCCCCAGTTTACTCTTCTATTTTGTGAATTGATCTTTAACTTGTAGGAAAAGTAACTTCTTATGAAAAAAAGAGAAACGAATGCCTTACGTAGGTCATTTTTCTTATTTCCTCAAACCTCAACAATTGACTTTGATATATCTTTTGTTCTTTTTGTAATATTCAAGGACAGAAGACAGGCAGTCCAGCATGTGACAGTCTGATAAGTTTACTCCTGGTTATTTTCATAGTGTTCAAATCATAAATGTTTTCTGGAGGTTTCGCTACTTGCAATATGATATCGGTTTTGTCTGTTAATGTTTAGCATATCATATGGTTGTTAATGAATTATATAATTTATATCGTATGGTTGTTATGATAGATGACATTAACTGTGCTGCACAAATGCTAAATATCTTCTTGCAATTTTGACATGCTTGATGATAGGTGGGAGACATCACAGCTTCCGAAAGTGACGGTTGCCAAAATCGATCCAAGTAAAATAACAAGTGAACAGACAGCTTATATACCCATTATTCAAGATATTCCTGAGCGACCTCTCAACCTGCTACCTTCAAAAGAATGGGAGGATGATTTTCTTGCTGAATTTTCAAAGATGAGAAAGGTAACTTGTTACAATTACCTCTACTATCTGTGGTTGCCTGATAATGCTTAAAATTAATAAATAATAACAGTTCTCTTTTATATTCTCTTTATTTCTTGAAAAGAAAAGCAACATGGCAGTTTATTTAGACTAAATTCTGTATTTCCTTTTTGTTACATATGTAAGCAGAATAAATTCAAATGGCATGGTGCATTTAAAGCAAGTAGGGTGAAAGGTTTGGAATTTATTTGATCTTGGTGCTTTTATAAGTTCTTTGAGCGGTTGGACATGTAGCAGTTTCTCTGTAAATTAATTCCAGAAATGCTATTCGGTCTGATAAAACAGCCTGAAAAGAGTCCGAATAGTATTTCCCCGTGCCTCAATCGCTAAATCTGCGATTTACCGATCCCGATGCGCAGAGAAATGCAAATCAGGCTTTTTCGGGTTAAGTAATCTGGCCGAGTAGCATTACTCAATTACTATACCTCATATGTGCAGTTTTTTTTTTTCCTTCTATTTAGTTGTCATGCTTTTTTACAAAATGATGTTAACAGTTTGAGTTGATATTATCAAATTTTGAGTTCATAGTCAGTCATCCACTTGCTCTCATGCATCTTTATCTTCTTAACTTTTATATTCGAATGCTGCTATGTTGGAATCTATATATATATATATATATATATATATATATATATGAAGCTGTAGATGAAAGCCGATAGTGGTTTGTTCTTTCCATTCATTTAACTTTCCACGTCTAAATAACTCTTCCTTTTATCGCTGTAATGAGTAAGAACGGATGAAACCATGGTTTTCGGTGCCGGTCGGCACAATCCGTGCCGGACGGCACGTGCCTGTTCCGGCAATTGTCGGCACGGTACGAACCCGCACGTGTAAAAAAATTCTATATTTGAATTTTTTAATTAGTTTTTTATTTTTATTTTTTAAAAAATAACAAATAAATGTATATCGGCACGGCACCATCGGCACGTGCCGGGATCTGAGTTTACGGAAACTCGTTTCGGCATAGAAAACCTTAGATGAAACCATTTCATTGTAGTACTTATTCGCTTTGGCTGATATTGTTTAAATACCATGGTGTACCAGGCCTTTTCGGAGTTGGCAAGCTCGCTGGACCAATCTTCAGGCGATAATACCGAACCTGCTTGCAGTATACCCAACTCGATGCAAAGGCTGAATCTCAATCCCGCGATGACTTCTTCTAATAGCGAGATACCGGACTTTTGGCGGTGGCTGAATATCAGTCCTACAATGACAGTCTCCCTTGGCATGAACAATTCTACCACTGGATCTAGTTTCAAAAATTCCATCTTGGGGCCATGTCCTAAGAACTTCCCTACGGTGACCCCTTGCTTCGTCGTCGATGATACCCGCACATATATTCACAAATTATCAAACTTTGAACAATGGCCGAAGGACAGTCCTACGATAACTACTCTCCTCGCCATGGACCCAACAACTAGAGCCGCAACTCTGCGTAGCTGCGTAGACCTCTTCGAGGATTCTGACTCCATATCCAGGGATCAAGCTGTGTGGTTGTACGCTCTATGCGCTGCGGTGGATGCTCCTCTTCTTGCCGAAACGAGCGCGTCTGTGAGGTGCCTTCTGCGCAAATGCTCCAGCCTCTTGGCTGGCAAGTCGGAGCACGACGACGAGGTTGCCATGCTGAATATTCTGGTGGCGATAGCTGGGAAATACTTTGGACAGTCTGAGAAATGACGGGCATTGTGATCGTTTCAATTTGTTCTTGATTGGTATCGGGCTTTCGGTTCCCTTGAGAATAGCCTGTATATGTCCACACGGTGAGTAACTAATGAATTGGAGTCTTGGAGATGACAAGATCACAAGCACTCGAATTTGAAGGGTTGATGACAAATATTTGACCTTTAGTGTTATAACAAGCTTTTTTTTTTGAACCGCGCGTTGCCGAGTGTTGGTGCTGTGTTGTTGCTGCGTTGCAGTCCGGAGAAAAAAATATAAATCATGATGTATTTAAAAATATATCATTATGCATCCAATTATATAAAAAATCTTTACAATTTTATAGTAAAAGTTGTAGAGAGTTAATTAAAAATGTATAAGAAAAAAGAGATAATTTTCGTCTTGAAAATTTAATAAGATTTTATTTAAAATAAATTTTTTGAAGGGAAAAATCTTTGAATTAGGATCGTGGTTATCCGAGTATTAATAAAATTAAGACAATAATAAAATTTATATTTGAATATAACGAAAATTTGATCAAAAATAATATATCGAATATAATTGTTTAGGAATAATTTTATATAGAAGTCGTTTGCTTTTGATAAGTTGTTAATTTTTTATTTTTAAGCATTTTCCAATAAAAGATAGTTTATAAAATATAGTGTTTGAGAGGGTATAAATTAATATTTTCGAATATCAGAATATCAATTAAAAGTATTTTCTCTATTCAACAAAAGTGAGTTTTCAACAAAAAAATTTTTAAACAATGAAATTTATTAGACCCTGCTGAAAGATACTCAGTATAATGGGTATTTCATGCAAGAGAAAAATATTTTTGTGGAAATAAAATCTTTTTAAATGTGTATTTTAGTAATATCTTAACAAATAAAATACATAAAAAAGTAAAATAGAATTTTTAGTATAAGAAACGGATTTAAAAACAAATCAAGTCGTATTTGGTGTGGCTCATAAACGTATAAAACACATATTTATAAATATTTTTTATAAAAAATAGTTCAACATGTTAATACGTAAAGATTCTAGACATAGGATACCAATTTGTCAGTATGATGTGGCATTTTGAAAAAGAAATATCTAAATCCTAGTGTTCTAACGTAGGTTTCCAGAATGCCGTAAGCTGTCGGATTTAAAACAAATAATCGTATTTCGGTATACCAAAAACGGCATAAAATACATTATGTAAATATAATTACAAAATTTTCAATATAAATAAGGCGTAAAAGTTGTGATTAGGATATTACTAATTCTCTATGTATTGAAATCTATTAAAATAATATTATTATGAGATTTCGTATTTCGGTACCTAGAAAGATTAAAATAATACTATTAAATACTAATTTAAATAGCTTTGAATATGAAAATTGTAGATCTTGATTAAAAGTCTTAAGTAATCTTTTAGAGTATTGAAATTTTATTTGTGAACAATATAATTTCTAATGGTGAGTGTTTTGAGTTGTAGTGTTCAGTATTCACAGTATAAAAAATATTCAACCATAAAACATAATTCATTTCGTTTCGGTATCAGAAATGCATACTAAATAGTGTGGTGTCACCTAAAGATAATATGCTTTGAAAACTTTTTTAACATGAAACTTATAGATTCTGATGAGATCTTACAACTTTTATGTTGAAATTTTTTTGAAAAATTATAAAGCTATCTAGAACGAACGTGGGATTTTGGGTATCCGAAAATCTTTGACAGATTAATAAATAAAATAAAAATAAAAGTTTGTTCCCGTAAAAGAAACGTTGAAATCACGTGATTTATAATATCAAGAAACGGTTATAAAATATATTTATAAAGTATGGATCTTTGAAAAAAAATTTAACATGAAACTTGTTGATTCTAATGAGATATGTAATTTTTATGTTGAAACATTTTTTGGAGAAATATACTATCTAATTGTTAGTGTTTCTGGGAGTTTCAGAGTGTAACGTATTCAAAATAAAGATAAATTCCGATTTTTGGTAATGCGAAAATTATATAAAATATGTATCTAAAGAATAATCATTGTGGAAAAAAAACTTAACTACATGAAAAGTTAATATAGTCGATAATCCTACATAATTTTTAAATAATTGAAATTTTTTTTGTGAAAATATGGTTCTAAATATGAGCGTTATCGGATTCCGAAATCCTCCTCTCTACGGTAAAAATAATAATAATAATAGTGAAAAGGTTAAAATAGCACGGACGGAAAACTTTATTTGCGTATGGTTAATCTTCTTTTTTTGTAAATTACGTTTAAGATCCGCAATTTCATCAGACATTAAGAGGAACACTATTGTATAAACGTCATCTCCGGAGTCTAAGAAAAAACTTTAATATATGAAGTTAAAATTGTAGCTCATACTGTGCGGGGCTCTACAACTGTTTCATGTGGGAAGGGAGTTTTTGAGAATAGAGAGATAACAGGTTCTAATAATAATATTGTGGTTTTGGGACCACGGGTGTGTATAGATAACAATTCTTAACATCGAAAATTGGGGCTGTGTTTAATTTTGCAAAATAACTTTTTTATTGTTAACGGGATGCGAGTCCGTCGTTTTAATTGAAAGTGTGTCTTACTTTTTGTTTGCACTTTCTAACACCTCTTTTTGTTTAAATTAACGAATTTAAAGATCTTTTCTTCCCTAAATAAAAGTATTCGGGACCATTATTAAAACAGGGGCTTGACCAGTACTTGTAACGAGTGCGTCATGCTTAAAAAACTTTAAACATGAAAGTTGTAGTTCTCATCGAGTTCTACAATTTTCATGTTGAAAGTTTTTCGAGAAGATGCTTCTAAATATTTGTTTTGGCTGGTTAAAATTTATAACAATGTTTGGAAAGAGAAGAATAGGGTAGGTTTTTGTTTGTTTGCAAATCCCAAGCGTCTATTGGTATGAATTAAGTAAAAGCCTCTGTGGTTGCGGGGATTTCTTTAAGTAACTACCGTATATATAGACGAATAACGAAATTCCCATAGATATTGGGTAGCATTTAAGATAAATTTTGGAGCTCTAAAATATAATGGATATGAAGTGAATTTTAAAAACAGTTTTGAAATCTGTTAAATTTTAAATAAACATCGAGTCTTATTTAAAAATATTTTTTTTAAAAAAAATAAAAAGATAATTTATTAAATGCTATTTAATATATTTGATATTTTTTATTTGTTATGTTTTGTTTAAAAAAAAGGATTTACGTGGGCTAATTTTTAGTTTTTTTTAATAAATATAGTGGATGGTATTGTTATATATGTTTGTATTGTTCTATGGGGGGGCGTGGGAGGGGACTAGCATTGCGTCTTCCATCCTCTTAACCTTTGGCAAAGCAATCAAATTCTTGTGCATATGTTCATCATACTTGTACCAGTCTTCTTTTTTAATTAATCCAAACATCTTAAGAGTTAAATGGAGCCCCCTACACGACATCTTCTAATTATTTTGATTAATCTCGTTCTGAATGTAGCACGGACATTCTAAAAATATCGACGTGTCCGTGTTCGTACATGTGTCAGACACGACACTCATCGGACACGTCCGGACACGTATAGGAACACACCGTGGCGTGTCTAAAAAAAATTAAAAAGAAAAATCGAACATACGCGTCGGATACTTCTATTTGGCGTGTTAGACACTTCTGTTCGGTGTGTCCCACACGCGTGTCAATATTTATATCTTTTTTTAAAAAAAATTATTTTTTTTTAGAATAGCTAAATATTATTTGTAATAGTGATAAGTAATATAATATAATTATGCACTCAGATATTATATTTTTTTAGTTTTAGTTGATATAATTATACTCGTAGAGTTTATATTTACTTTAAGAATGTGAAATATTATATTATGGATATACTTATTATTAAATGCTATCTATTTTTTAATATTTAAATATTTCGTATAAATTATAGAACTAAGGTGATATTCACTATGTTGATATGTTGCTTGCGGTGTTTTCAAAAGACGTTGACAAAATATTTTAATAGATATACATTGTAAAATTTAATAATTTGAACTTTTGATTTTTTAAAATTATAGAAAAATTTGCCATATTTATACTGCCATATATATATATATATATATATATCCAAAGAGAGTATTGATTTATGTTATACTGACTAAAAGGTCCAAAATGCAAATGGGAACTTTATATCTTATAAGAAAGATAGTATGTCATGTTGGTTATTAAGACCAGACTAAAAGGTTTTTGGACTTTCGGATGGTCGGTGATTCGAATCTACAGAAACACACTTGTTAAAAGAGAAAGTACGATAATTAACTTACTTTCGGAGTGAAATTAGTCTTCACTTGATATGATAGAAAGTCCGATAATTATTTTACTTTCATAGTAAAATTAGTCTCATTCATGTAGGATGGAAGATATTCGTTGGAAAAATCAAAAAAAAAAAATTGGGATGTCTATGTGTAGGTTTTTTTGGATAAAATCAGCGTTTAAGACATTCCCAAAGAATATCTAATAATTGAGAAAAATGTTCTATTCTGTTCAGAAACTATAACATCTCATATTCGTGATGTTGGTGGGTTTTTCGAATTTTTTTTTTTTAAAATTATTTTTAATTCAAATTACGAAAATAAAATCAAAATCAGAAAATTACAAAAATAAAACGCTGCCGCCAGTTAAACTGGCGGCAGGATTCCACGTCAGCTTCGGGTCGGCGTGGTGGTGTATTGCCGCCAGTTTAACTGGCGTCAACATCAGTCGCCAGTT
>MJHO01000632.1:0-19758 GCA_002076135.1 Xerophyta viscosa | reverse complement strand
AAATTCGGTTTTTCTCTGCATTTAAAAAAAAGAAAATCATATTTTTTGAGAAAAAAGCATTTAAATTTAAAATTTTCATAAAACAAAAGCAAAGAAAAAGGACAACTGTGTACTGCCCTAGTCCGGCCTAGATGCGGCCCAAGAACCTACCTAATCTCCTTCCATCCGTGGAGCAGTCAGAATTATCAGAAACTGAAGCGCTTCAAGAGCAGAAATTCAGAAGCTCTCTTGAATTCCCACCATGGCCTCTCCAAACGAACAAGGTCGGATTACAATCATCTAGCTCTTCCTTCTCTTCTCTTCTCTTCTCTCTGTTACTCCCACAATTTCATGTTTTACATTTACCAATCTTTCTACTGCCCAGTCGTTGAATTGTTGTTCTTCTGTTCATATAACGGCAACCGCTATCAACGTTGAAATTAGTTTCTTTGGGAGCATTTGCATGAATTTCTGCTAGCCATTTTCACCAAGCATCACGCGGCATCTGCTTTGATTTTCTTCTTCGTGAAGTACTAGAGATTTAAAGGGAATAAGCGAAAATCTTATATTTTAATGATAATTGTAGACAGCGAACTCGTGAAAACATAAAATTAAAGAGGACAACTCTTAATTCTGACTTTTATCTGTCAATCTTTCTAAAACATATGTCCTTCTTGCTACTTTATTAATACTGTAAGTTTGAATCATATTATGAATTCTTCAGATATATAGCAACGGAATTTCATTTGATCCAATAAGAAGACTCTAAGAAGGATTTATACATTTTTTGACTACAAACAGTAAAAGAAAAATAAAAGAAGATAATCCATATGCATTTGTTATAAATGTTCTTATTATAGCAGTTCATACTTCCCTGATAGGAATCACAGATATGGCGGACAAGAAAGTTAGAAGATAAATACCAGAGAAATTAAATTAACTCCTTTGACTAAATTTGGGATTAGGACGCAATGTATATAAATGGAATGACTCTTGACTACTCTTACTAAAATTAGAACTTGTAGCATATCTGCTAAATACCTTCCAAAATTTCTGATTAGACTACTTTTTTTTATTTGTGATGAACGTGGGAAAAATCCGACCCATACCAAGGCCACTTAAGAGGGACCTGTAGAAGTGGTAAACCGGTGGGTGGCACCGTCCCATGTTTCACTAATATAGCCAAATAAAACATGATTTACAAACTTAATTACTAATTCCAGACATTTCCTTCCACTGAACTTCAATCTTGTGCTCGTGTCAAGATGGCCATGGCTCAACCTATGGATCAAGGGACTCCTCTTGTGTACTAACGCTGTCATAGTTGCTGGCAAGTGAATATTGGTTCATAATGAACATGACTCCTCTTGAGACTCAAGTTGCAAATAAAGTAGGTTCAAGGATATATTTTGGACACAATGACAAGTGAGCCTTCAGGCCTTGGAAGGCAGCTCGGTAAGAGGTAAGATCATTGGTCTGATGAAGATTCTTAATTGCAATAGGGAGACCTATGAGTATAATGGACCAAAGCGTACAAGTAATGCCGTATGAATTCCGTCCAAGTACCAACGGGTTGCTCACTTTGGAGATGCATCAAAACAATGTGGAGTTTGTTTACGGGAGGCTGTAGTAACAAATCTTCCTATGAAGGCAACCACTCATTTGGCTCACTGTTGACCAAGCTTGGAATGTTGAGGCTAGATTAGTGTTGCAAACCGTGCGGGCCGGCCCGGGCCCGCACGGTGCTAAAGGTGGGGCGGGCCGGCTCCGCCCCCTACGCGGGCTGCCGGCCAAGCCGAGCCCGCCGAAATTATATAAATAAAAGTAGTATATGTCCACGGGCCGCCCCCGCGGCCCGCCCCACCCCACCCCACGCGCGCGGGCTGGTTTCCCCAGCCTGGCTAGCGCGGCCGGCGAGGCGGGGGGAAGCCGGGTCACCAGCGGGTTTTTTTGCATCTCTAGGCTAGATATATGCAATCTAAATAATAAAGATGGAGCAAGAATTGTGTTTGTGGTTGCTGGTGTGACCAAAAATGGCAGAGGAGGTAGTTTTACCATTAGATTGATAGCATTGGTTGATGGGGTGCTTTGTTAGCTTGTTGTAACCACAAACATATTGTGTCCATGGAACCTTGTGATGAAAGCATCGGAGCGAGGTATGGGGCTTTGGTTGGATTAGGTAAGGCATTGTAGGTGGTGGCTGACAGTGAATGTAACCTTTAGCCATTGATACAGGTTGCATGAAAGCCGGTTGTGGTGGCAGGTGCAGTGATCTAGGAGTTCATGGGATAATAGGATTATTACAAGCAGAATTAGAATTGGAGAAGTGGGCATTGGGCTTGACCTGATTGTTAGGCTGGAATTCATTGGCTCAACTAATTTATTTTAGGTGATAGGCTGTTTGTAGCTTCTGCATGAGCATCTGATTTGATCCTGCTGAGTTGCAAATATTCCTTCGAGTTTGTCCTCCATGTTGGATTCTGTAGGTGGAGGATCCTTGTAAAGCTGTGTGATGGGATTTCTCAACCTGATTTGCCTACGTCTTTGTTGGCTTCTTGGCTGGCCTCGGTATGATTGCATTTGCTATTGTACCTTGTACCTATTTGATAGGATATATCAGATTTAGTTCCATTTCTAGCACAGAATGTTGAAGAAATGCTTAACTAGCCTCACCTCCAAAATATTTCCGCATCCAAACTTCTCACAACCGCAATTGGGAATGCAATTTGCTTATGAATAAGCGCTCCAGCTGCGGTCCCATTTGTGAAACAAAACAATTTCTTTTCAAATGTATACAAAAACACTTCACAGTGCAGTTACTCTAAGGGAAAACTACATTGTCTAAGTGTGGTTAACTTTGCATCATCCTCATTTACGCTCCAGATGTTCACTATTTACATCTAGAGATTAACATAGAATTTATCCCATGTAGTAACATTACAAGTTTGACGTAGTGCATCTTCGAACTACTATTTTCACATTATAAGAATTGTCAGCCTGATTCAATTACGATATTTGAGTACATGAACACTTAAGGTTGTACATCTTTTTCTTAACATTTAATTTTTAGTTATGTTTTTGCTCTGCTGCCGTCATCTCAAATAAATGCTGCTACTTAAAATTTTATTTCACAGGTCCGGCCAAGTCCGTGGCAATTGTGGGTGGTGGAGTCAGGTATTTTAGCAGCTCAGATATATCATTTAGCAGTAACGCAAAGACACCGTTACTTATAATTAGTTATCCCAAACATCATGTACTATCTTTATGTGTTATAACAATTCATGATGAATGATCAAAATCAAGTTCAATTAACTCATAGATAGGGGATTTAGCCAAGGCTGCTTAAATTTCTGATGTTGAAAACTCACCCTTATTCAACATTAATCATATTAACCACTATGTATTATCTTTATAGAGTATAAGGTTTCATGATGAATGACAACAATCAAGTTCAATTACACATCGATGAGGGTGATTGTCAATGCTACGGAAATTTCTGATGTTGAAAACTATGGTCAGTGCAGAAGCCCTCAATAAGCAGACTGCTTACCAACATAGGGATGACTATTTGCCATTACCATTATTGGATGATAAGCTCATAAACTTTTCACATATATTGGAAGATAATTGATTTCTTTTTTTTTTAAAGTAATAATCCTAAAAAACAAAATAGTGGGAACTACCATGACAAGTTTGTTCAAATAATATTATCATGTAAGTATCTTGAGTAGTATTATTATTATCATCTGTGAAAATTGGTTGCATGCTAAAATGAAATTCCTGGGGAAATGCATCAATTATTAAGTTCCCTTCAGAACTCTTAAAA
Source organism: Xerophyta viscosa (assembly GCA_002076135.1). Classification (NCBI taxonomy): domain Eukaryota; kingdom Viridiplantae; phylum Streptophyta; class Magnoliopsida; order Pandanales; family Velloziaceae; genus Xerophyta; species Xerophyta viscosa. The sequence continues at coordinate 15,953 of MJHO01000632.1, read as the reverse complement.
ATATTATTTGTTCTCTTGGGTTGTTTTAAAGTAAAAGGCAATCAATTTTTCAACTTGTATGACATCTCAAGATAACATATGGAACTTATAAGCTCAACCTGAGTAGGATTGTAGTGGTTGTGTGGTCATTTCTATTTACATGCTATCTTCAAATAATGTCATTGCATTATTGGATATCCATCTGCTCTTTTATGATCACTAGTGTGGAACCCGCGCTTTGCTGCGGACAAATTAATAGGTAGATTCTGTAAACTATATATGAATGATATAAGTTCATCAAGCTTCATCTTGAAAACCCTATCAACAATGTCTGGTCTATCTTCTGCTTTTTGTCCAGACATAAGATCCAAAGCTTGTATTATTTCTCGCTATCTTGCATTACATGTAAAAGTAATGAATAAATCTGGATTCCCACAGTTTCGACAAATCGCCATAGCATCTTGGTAATTTTGAATCATGTATCGTGGTCCTCCAGTGAAGCTCGATAGTAAAATTATCCGCTTACCGACTGCATTACCTTCTATATCGCCTCTAACAACAGCATCTCTAACACCTTGATATATATCCGATCTTAATTTTTGCTGATTTCTCCTAACGTACTCAATTCGTTCTTCCTCAATACACGTAAACGCATCAACTAAGTTGCTGAAAGAGCCTTCCTCCACGTAGTAATATCTTTCCTTCTTCCAATCTTTTTTGAATTCTGAAAGCATAATACTCTCTCATTGTAATTGTCCCTCTCTTTCTTTTCTTCCTAACATGACTTTCACCGTATGGTATACCAACACTATAGCTGTCTTCACCATAAGGAAATAGAATAGGATATTGCATAGACATGAAGTTAGGATATAAGTCGCTTATCCTTTTCAACCCTTCAGTTCTATGTTCAACAACTATATCTCTATGTCTATCCACCTCGCCAAGATCACTTATAATACGGCCCGGATTTCAGAGAAGGAAGTCGGTATATATTGAGGGCCGTCATGGCTCCTGGAGCCTATGAGTTGCAACCATAATGGCGTGAAATTGTCTTCACGAAAACGATCCCTTGCCATTCTAAAAACCTTGACAATTTCATTGTTTTCATCTAGCATTGCCGTGAGGCCCTCAATGATATTAATATCTACTTGGGATGGCTCATCGGCTAATTGAATTGCATGAATTCTACTACTAACCTCATTCTCTGTATCATATATATAAAGTTGTGTAAATCTAGATCTTTGTCCTAGGAACAGGAAGAAGCGAACCTGTTCTATGATAATTTTGGCTGCAAAGGCGAAAAACATGTGGTCTAGGTGTCTCGTTGATCTGACGGTCAATTCTGACCTCCTGTAGAGGTGAAGGTGAACATGGAATTATAAACCCGGATGTTTTTGCGAAATGTTGACGACCTAGGACCACCCCCTTAATCTAACAATTCATCTAAAATGGTGGCGTACAACTTAGCAAGGTAATATAATCTTTCCTTCAAGACAACACCCGCTAAATCGGGTGGACGTGTAGTTTTAAGCTTTTCCTATGCGTTCTTCGCAAATACAATCAGGAGCACCGAAATCAGAAGCAAGCAGATCGGTTGCTGCAGGCGAAACCCTAACTCTAGCGTTATTTGGTTCATATAGATGAACCCCTTTTGCCAAAAGCATAGCTATATAAGTCATCTACTGACCTGCATATTGTGCATCGCAAGGACAACGTTCAGGAAGTATATAGGAAGTTGATGCATGTGTATCATGAAGCAAGCCCGAGCTAGAAACTTGTTTAGACTAATTAAGCCGTACTGCTTTTACTCTGCGAAGACTACGATCCATCATAATAAGCTTCCGCTTTTTCCTATTTTCTCTAGCCACATGAGGAGGAATCATTCTGAAAGAAGACAGACACCAAAAGCAAATAACATGCGAACAAATCACTATTGAAGAGGCGAATGAACTAAACAAAAAAGAAGCTGCATTAAATACGCACATAGAAAAAAAAGGTAGATAAATTTACCCTCTTTAAGCACAAGCACCGTCAAAGTGTTATGCAATCTGCAGTAGTAGAGGGAATGTAAATAGTAGCAAGGTTTACCGTGCCGTGCCGTTTCGAGTTTCGGTAAACTCAGATCTCGAGACGTGCCGACCGTGCCGTGCCGACTGTGACGACCGTGCCGAATCGTACAATTATATAAAAAAATATAAGATTTATTATATAAATAGTAATAAAAATTAAATAACAAGAAGTCTCATTCATTTGTTAAAATTCAAAGCACATATTATAAATTATTACCACATTGAGTGTTGGTGTGGTTAATATCGACGAAATCTAAATCATATAAATTTACTCGTCCTTTGTTTGAAAATAATATACCCACATATCCCATGAATAAATATGATGATACTCATTATTAAAAAAAATATAAAAAAAAATAAAAAAACGAAATTTGCCGACCGTGCCGACCGAAACGGTCGAGACGGACACACCGTGCCGACCGAAATGGTCGGCACGGGTCGAGACGGCCGAAAAACAGCCGTTTCGGCCGTTCCGGTGCCGCCAAGTGGCGGCACCGAGACGTCTCGGTCGGCACGACGTCGCGACCGAGACGTCAAACCATGAATAGTAGTTACCATAAGTTACCAACCAAGTGAATATGATAATTAATAGTAATACATAAATTTATGCCCGGTGATAAATTCTACATGTTGTAAACAATAAGGCCTATACATGCTGTATTATTGGCCATTTAATAGCCTAGTTCTAATATAATGAATGTATCAAAATTAAATAACCGAATAATAATTATATCTAATCAGCTAAAAGTAGTAATAAAGAGATACAAAAATATGAAAATACAAAGGAAATTACCTCATGCACTAATTCATGCATTTGGTTAACGCGTAGGCATTAGAAAGCATAGTCTTAACTTTTTAATAAGTTTTGCAAGTTAAATTCTTTACCACATTTTGTTGAAGTTAGTATAGAGCAAAATGTGTTTGTAAGCACAATTTTTGACACAGTTAACACGCGAAAATTAAATTCAGTCAACCATAGCTAGTTTCAACTAACAATTGCCTATTATTAACAAAATCTATTATGAGAAATTGGCCAATTTAATTGGTTCTCTCCATGAAAATGATAGGCCTTAATTGTCTACATTATAGCAAGAGGGAGCCATCATTTTTACGGTTCACCTCCCCTCTCATAGCAGCGGGGCGGCGCAACCCTCCCCTACGCCCATCTCTCCCGCACACAAACGCACACACACATACAGACAGTCTCTCTTTCTCTCTCTTTTTCTCTGCTTTCCTCTTTCTCTCTCATACAAACTCTTTCTCTCTCTATAAATTCACACCTCCGCTGATCTCCTAAATTAATGAGATTCAAACTAATTTGATGTAATGAAGCTCTTGGTATTTATTTTGATCCAAAAAAATGGGCGGTGTAAAAGGAAGTAAAAAACAAAACAGAGCCAAATTTCAATCTAATCAAGCTCTTACTATTTACTTTCAATCACCTGCTATTTCATCAAACACCTTCAGTGCATGTGGATCCGTAGTACTACAACATGCACTACTATATCAATAGTAACATTGTTAAAATCTGATAGTGAATAACAACTTTAATTAAGTATTCGAAATGATTGTGAAAATCGAGCGAATCGGTAGCAGCTATTGATACACGAATTCAAAAATTCTTTGTAAATTTGTAGTAATATTAAAAAAGGGGATTGTGTAGAGCAACCCCACCTCTTACCAGGTAGTGGCAGGCCGGTTCACTCGCGCTGTTGGACGCTCGAGCTGGAAAAATCGGTCATTTGAAGCACATAAGAAGTCTGGCCAGCGAACGCAGGCGTGCTTGTTATGAGGGAGAGAATGAGCGGCATAGTTAGAAGTGGAAATATGGAGTAAAATTTGAGCGGCGTAGCTAGAAGTGGAGACCACGTGGACACCTTTCTCATCCGACAAAGACCTCTGTAGTATAGGTGGCGTAGTTGAGCTAAGCGGCGTAGTTGCAGGAGGTGAGCGGTACATTTTTTTGATAAAGAAAGAGTTATAATTTTAGCTTATGAGCAAAAAAAATGATGTGGGGTGAAAGAAGGAAAACGTGTTTTGGGAGGAAGCCACGTGGCTTCTTCTCAGCTCAAAAAAACTCAACTTTTTATATAGGTTTGAGCGGCGTAGCTAGAAGTGGAGATCACGTGGACACCTTTCTCATCCGACAAAGACCTTTGTAGTATAGGTGGCGTAGTTGAGCTAAGCGGCGTAGTTGCAGGCGGTGAGCGGTGCATTTTCTTGATAAAGAAAGGGTTATAATTTTAGCTTTTGAGCAAAAAAAAAGTGATGTGGAGTGAAAGAAGGAAAACGTGTTTTGGGAGGGAGCCACGTGGCTTCTTCTCTGCTAAAAAAAACTCAACTTTTATATAGGGTTAGATTCCTCTAGCGTACATGAGTTCTTTGTCTATTTTTCATGTCGCCTAAGTGAAGATATTGTAAAAAGAAACCCTGCTCCTCTTGTTGCATTATAACAAAACCAAAAGGCATGGTTGATTTTGGGAAGGTTCCGTTTTGATGATTAGGGAGTTTGTTTCATCTTTCCACTTCTGATTTATTTGATCCTTGGACTTTGATGCCTTGATCGTAGCCCTCAAACCGTTGGTGCTCGAATATGCAACTAGCTAGTAAAGTACCTTATTCATAACTTATCTGTTTCTTGATATTGACTTACATAGGTTGCTATATTCATATTCAGAGCTTCACTCTTTTTCACTGTTATCTAAAATAGTTGATGATTGTGTTTATGTGCGAACACCTTTTCTATGCTCACAGTGGACTAGCTGCAGCATATAAACTTAAATCAAACGGTTTGAACGTTACCCTTTTTGAAGCTGAAGAAAGAACTGGGGGAAAAATCAAGAGCAGTTCTCAAGATGGATTCATTTGGGATGAAGGGGCAAATACAATGGTGAGTTGGACCAAGATCCAGATTTTATAGCAACTTTAGGAAAGCTGAAGACTTAGAAGAATAATTGTGATGTGTGGCAATGTACAAAGTTTGTTGTTTCGGTAATGTCTACTTATCAAAATCTGGCTCAAGTTTCTCTTTTGTTTTTGCATTTAGACTGGAAAGTGGAGTTAAGTAGGAAATGGATAATAGAAGGCCTAGGTCTACGACAGAAACAACAATTTGTAAGTGTCTATCTTTGCTCTTAATTCCATGTCGAAGGCTTGTGCTTTTGTTTTCATCCCTATAGGTTATGATGAATTTCTGTTCTCTTTAAGGTTAGCATCAAAGTTATTAGAACATCCATGGTCATTTCAATCAGCTTCAATTCCATCAACTTATTGATGTTTGCCTGCTTCTACTTTCTAATCAAGATGAAGGAATGGGAGCAAGTTAATTTCAACTATATGTCGTGAACCTTTGTAAGATGAAAACACACACAACTAAGCACACAAGAGTTATTTATTTGTTGCAAGGATTTCTAGCTATATGCAGAACCCTTGACTACTGACTTAACCTCATAGCATTTTCTATGTTTGGTGAATTGCCCACAAACTTAGCTGAAATTTCTCATATACAGCAATTTATTCGTGCATTATATACTTGGTAATACATGTATATTTAGGGAATGCTCTGTGAATGTATGTAAGATGAGCCATGCTTCAATTCTCGTTGAACTTGTTGGGAGAGTATTGTACATGTTTAAGGCATATGATACGTTGCATTTGTGTGTTATCTGGCAGGAAAGGCAAGATTCACAACTTTCTGCATTGTGCTATCATGGTAATAATAAATGTTTAAAGAATTTCTCGCAGTATTTAAGTGAAAACATGTTTATCCTCCTTTTCATACGGAACAAGTGTTTCTACACCACTGCGTCGGCTCCTTCTTCTCAATAGATTCTCAATCTCCACTCCACATCTCCTAAAACACTCATCTTGTCGGTGAAATGACACCTCACAATTGTAAATCCCAAGCCAGTGATGGAAGGTGCAAAAGAATAGGAATGTAGCTACATAGAGCTGTTCAGCATGATCTGTGGAATATCAAAGCAGATTATGAAGACAGTTTATCTTAATGTTACATGCTTCTATTTAAAGAAGACTACTTTTTGAAACATGTCTTTGTGATATAAATAACTTTTGATGCTATTTATCCAGTTTTCTATCTAATTAAATTGATGTTCTGCCTTACAGGCCTATTCTCAGAATAAAAGTACATCTGTGAGAAATTGGAGTGCCAGAGCTGTAATGCAATGAGTTCGGCAAATTGTTTATGTAGTGGTAGCTATTAATTTTTCATTCTCATATGGACTGTATTTTCAATCTAACAAGTTTTGGTCACATTGTATTTCAGATCCCATCAAATCCTGTCTCATTAATTAAGAGTAGTGTGCTTTCTCCAAGTTCAAAGGTTTGTTTTGAGAATATATTATCATGAGCATTTTTTGCTTACAATGTTGATCTGTTAGCTCAGTGTCTAGTTTTTAAACATATCAAAGCATTTTATACCATGTCATCAACATACATATGGTGTTTAGACTTTTGCTATAAAAGCTGCTACTTTTTTGTATATAAGGTTATGCTGTTTGTAAAGTTAATCATACCTCCCGTTACTTTTTTAAGCGATGCTATACAGCTCTTCGTTGTTTTACATCCTTATTGGACCTTTCTCTAAATTCCCAAGCTTAAGCATTCAGGTAATTTCTAAATATATAAAGGTATAAGCATTGTCTTCCATTGGATAAGAGGTCGTTAGCTTCTAGGCTGGATTCCTTATCAGCGATCTCATATTTCTTGCATATGCTTTGGGTAACATTTGATTGTGTTCCATTATGTATTTTGAGAGAGACGGGATAGTTACAGTTGCAGAATTCTTACGAAGATTCGCTTGGGTTCTGGTTATTTGTTCTATTGGAACAATACAACCGGTTTGGTAATCATTGTCTTGGAAGACCTGGTTTGGCTCTCATCACTTCTGAAGTTGATCTTTGATCTTTGTGTATATTTATTTGCTTGATAGTGAAAATTAGTCCTATTTACCGAGTTTGCAGAAGGAAAGTGCTATTATGAATGGCTAAGTGTTAAGATGATGGTTTATTAAGTTATTCACATTGCCTTGTCTTCTGAAGTCTTTCATGCACAAATGCTGGTAGACAATTATCAATAGTATCACGTCCAAAGGCTACTCTTCCTCTTTTGCATGAATGTTCAAATGATAATAAATACATGACGAAAAAATAACTATTTCCCAATTTGTTTTCTTTGGTGTTCAGAATCTTCAGATCGTGCGCTACATATGCTCCATTGTTCTTCAATCTTTAAGCTATTTAAGCATGAAACTTAGTTTTCTGTAATTGCTGTTCTAATATAATTTGAGCATTTATGCAGTTAAAAATTATTTTGGAGCCATTTTTATGGAAGCATTCTTCCAATAAGTCTCCTACAAAAGTTTCTGATGAAGGGCCCGAAGAAAGGTGATTTTACACAACTAATTTGGCCTTTTCTTCTAAGTATTTGTTTGAAAGTACGAAAAAATCTAGATGAATCAGTCTATACAATTATGGTCCTGGTTAATAGAAAGAATTATGTGTCAGTATTTCTTGTTTTCCTTGCCCTTCACTTATTGTGCTTTGACATAAGCATGCACGACCTGCTTTGTTTGCATATTGCCTTTGTAAAGGATATCGATTTCTAGTTACTGAAATCGACATGATGTTTGAATTGGGAATTAGAAAAATGTAGTTCTATCCACACAACTCATACATGACCTGCGCATATTACAATGGAGTTAAAACTCGACAGTCCAGGTCATATTGTGCCCATAATGTTTGATCAATCAGACCTTTCAATTGTTCCAACAAACTACTAGAAGATTTTATTCAGTTGATGCATGAGATTCTAATCGAGCCAATGACAAGCTTCTAATTGATTTTTATTTATTTCATTATTATTTTTTTAAATCGAGTTCTTAAACTAGCTCTTTTAACGAGCATAATCAAGTCAAGCCAACTACTACATGGTTGTTCATTTAGCATTTAACATTTTGAACTTTTGTTTAAGTTTGTTATTTAATAAAACAGAAGGACACGAACAATCTTGTTTACTAGTTCATCAAGGTTGTACATCCTGACATCATCATAAAGTTAGCACTAGTGGTCGTGCAAGCGCAAGAGTGGCTGTGGACTCAATGCTGGCTGTGATTTGATGGATCTGCCTATGATTGGATTGAACTCATTTTCTAATCAATTATTCAGCCCAATTGCTCAATTGTATCTGCTTTTAGCAGATATATTTGAAGTTGCATCTGATCTTAGCCAAATTAACACCGATTGAGCCAGCTAAACCATGTTTAGTCAAAAATCAATCTAATTGGGTCAAATTTAACTACTGTTGCACTCCAAGTTAATCCTATATTGTCAAACATGTTCCAGTTTAACTTAGTTAGACATAATTAATTAAATTAACTGAATTAAACTGGAATCTTATACAATTGAACCCAAATAAATTCGATTAGTCCAAATTGGCCCAACTACTGAAAAGTATCATCAATATCATTGAAAACATATGAAATTGGGTGTTAAGAAGAAAAACTATATGATTTCGAAACTAGACAACAACAACACAACAACAAAATTAACTTTTTTTAAATAGAAGTTTTAAGTTGATAAGGGTCTTCGAGTCGGGCAGCCAATTTACGATATAGATTGCGATTGGCATTGTTGGTTTTATCTGAACATATACACCTACCTTCCTCGTGTAACCAAATTCATTCTTTACCTTCCCCATGTAACCAAATTCAACCTTTTGAAACTAAACTCACATCCTTCATCCTTGAAACTAACATAATGATTTGTAATTGCATGGTAAATCACTTTAATGCATTCCTCTTTTGAGTCTTTGACCCTTGTAGTGACAATTCTTTACCAAAATAAGGAAGAAACGATGTCAAGTTGTTGTAGAGGACTATGTTTAAAACTAAAATTACTATGTGGTTACAAAAGATGTGGAGTAGCCATAGTGTTGTAGCGAAGCTGAATGAGCAACTCCTGAACAGAAATGCCGATAGTAGCATCTAGTAAATGAGAAAGAGTTGTATGCATAGTAAGAGAAAGTTTATAAGCAACTAAAAAGGGTAAAGTAGATGAACATATTATGATAAAGAAGAAAGTGGAAAGTGAACCATATTATGACAAGTATTGTCACTTCAGCTTCAAGTGTTTAGCTGCTTCTATTGACTAAAAGTTCAGCAGCCTCAACAACTTGGCATATGCATGTCGATTCTTTCTCGGAGAGATTGAAATAATTACTATGATGAACATATTCGGTTAACCAAAGTTTTATATACCGAGCTGAGCCGAGTTTCGGTAAACTCAAATCTCGGCACGTGCCGAAGGTAATGTGCCGACCGTGCTGATATATATTTATTTGTTATTTTTAAAAAACTAAAAATTTAAATTTAAATATAAGATTTTCTGGCACGTGCCATGCCGACAACTGCCGGAATAGCCACGTGCTGCCCGGCATCGAAAACCATGTGGTTAACAATGTTGGAATGTCTAGTTAATATCTCCAGAATATGCTCTGCATCATTCTTCTTTGCAGCCAAAAAGTAGTGATCAAACTTGCTGGTTTGTTCATTACCTAATAAATTATCGTGCATAAATATGTAGGTACTTTTTCATTCTCTCCTTAAAAAGAATAGGTCCAATTCACTGATAATTGGTCATCTACCTTCAACAATATCTCGAAAAGTTTTAAACACGAAAAAGTTTGAGTTTGGTATTCTCTCCAACTTTTGTATTCAAAGTTTTTTTTTTTTGGATAATATCTCTAGTAGATGTTTTGCAGCTCCAAAGTATTTGCAGGTTTAAAAAGTGTTTTAAACCCACTTAATATCTTCCACCCAAAAGTTGTAAGCGCGCCAAAATCTTTTTTTCTTTTTTTTTTTTTTTTTTTTTTTTTTTTTTTTTGGTAAGCAAGCACTTGTATTGAACAAAACTAGATATTACAAAGATTAACAGAAAAATAAAAAACCAGTTACATTGCCAAATAGAAACTCAAAATTTGCCTATTTTGTTATATGTATCCTATACAGCTTTCCTTTATGCCATAATCACTTTTGAGAATAAGCAACTTCTCTTAGCACAGAGAGATATATCCAACACACTCTAATCAGCTAAAAATCATCAATTTCATCACAGAGAAAGAAAATGAGCAGCACCCGTTTTTTCTAAAAAGTTTCGAAAAGTAATAAAAACAAACATGAAACAACAAATGGACACAGAAAATTTTATGTCGATTTTGACCATTTCCAATGTGGTGTGAGTTAGAAACATTCTAGAGCACATAATCCTCCTCAAAAGAGGTATAACAAGACAACACTTAAGATCTTACTATGAAGAAAACTAAGTCCAGTGATTACAAAGAGATCAAAGCTAAAGCGCTACCATTTTGCAAGCATAGAAAGCAATATAATCAGTAAAAACTTGCCAGGGCCCACATAGATTCCAAAATCCTTTTTGGGAAAAACTATCAGACTTTATAGGCTTTCACATTCAAAAATTTTCAAATAATACTTATATGTATGTGTTTTGGGGTGCGACTGTTCTGTAATATGGGAGGTCACGCGTACGGGATCATCACTCTTGACTCTATGTTCTGTACTAGGAGTAGATAATCAAAGATATCCCTTCAGCGCTTAGGTGCTGTTAGTGCATTTTGGAAACACAAAAAACTGACTTCTTATGCTTACTCGTTTGAAAGTTAGCACAAGAGGATCCAAGTTTGCCCTAACTTCTATAGGGATCCAATTATAACTAGAGGGGGCAGAGGTGTTTAAATATCAGTCCAGACTTGCCCTTACTGGTCTTTGGTCCGGTCCGATCCTATCCAAACCAGTTAAACTGGTGAGCCAGATTGTGGACCGGTTTTATTACGATTTTACTAATTTTCTTAATGTTGACACTATTTTGTATTAAATAAACAAATGTTCCGTGTTTATTGTTAGCAGTAAGTTATATATTAACATTTTCAGTGGGTTTGTCGATTAAGTTTGAATTTGCTTATTCGATATAGTTAAATTAAGTATCTTTATCATTATTTTGTCTAAACTGATACTGTCCTGTCCATGATTTAACTGGTCTGTCCTGGACCTTTCGTGTCTAAGTCGGTGGTTCCTATGTTAGCCTAAATTAGTTTCTGGTCCGGTTCTTGACTGATGAACAACCCTAAGAGGAGGTGACTAGGGAGCTTTTTCATCCGAAGCCACTTCCATTTTTTTATTAGCTTGTTTAAATTAAAAAAAATGCTAAATATCATAAAACTGTAATAGTAGTTTTACTACATAAAATAGTTACAACAAGTGAATTCGTATTTATTCCTCTGTGATCATTGCCGCCATAAAGTGTATTCCAACCACCACCATCCAAATTTCACAGTTCTTATCTCTTCTATAAGTCTCGTCCTTCAACCAATTGATAGCTTCACATCCTGAATAATATAGTTGTTATCTTTTAAAATAATTGAAACTATTAACAGCAAGTGCAGTAGTAGTTAAGAATAAATGACCATATGCAGCATAATGTATTGCAACATCCAACTAGGAATGTGGATTAACCTGAGCATGTACCTTTTCATTATTGCAGCGTTCGCCAATTCTTTCAGCGCCATTTCGGACCTGAGGTGGTGTTCTTGTACTTGCTTCTGCTGATCATGTTCAAGTAAAACCTAGTGTATGTTATTAAAGCATTGCAATTGTTGTGCTTAGGTAGTAGATTATCTCATTGATCCCTTTGTAGCTGGCACAAACGGTGGAGATACCGACTCTTTGTCTGTGAGTGTCTTTCCATGCCTTCACGAAAATTTTTCATTTTCAATTTTTTTTCTAATCTGTAATTGTGTGCCTTCATGTTTCTATCATCTTAATAAATTGTCTGATGGAAGCCTATGTGGAAGTGTTTTGATACCCCTGACTCTTTCTCCCAAAAGAAGGGGAAAAACATTGTTGGCAATTTGTTCAGATAGTCTTTTATCAAAGTGAATGCTTCTACAGCCAACATGTCTCTTATGTTCCTCTTGCAATGACTTATGAAAGGCTTTTGGAAACTTTGACTGTACAGATGCGTCATGCATTTCCAGAGTTGTGGAATCTCGAAAAGAAGTAAGCATTTCTTTTATCTTTCTTTAATGTTCCTTATGATATCGCTGTCATGGCTTGCCTATTCTGAAATGTCGGAACAATTCCTTCGCTCATGTGGTAGATAATTTGTTATCATTTCCTGTTGAATTTGAGGAAAATGTAAAATGACATATTTTGGGAATATTGTGGTAACCAGTGTTGTTAAAGGCGAAAGGCGCTCTGAGGCGTCAAGGCAATAAAAGCCCCAAGGCGCTTGCCTAGGCGATGTAAAGCGCTCGCCTAGGTGACGTAAGACACTAATGCAAGTTTATCATGAATATAGAACTATGAAAAGAAAAAGTAATAAACTAATGTAACACCATATCTTAAATTCTTCAACGGCTTCAACTAACAAGCTGCATGCCAAATAGTTTCATAGCACAAATACACAATAACATAAAACTTACATACTAAAACAAAATATAAACATTCCCCCCCACAAAAAAAAAACAATGCAAGCAGAAGGTGAGCAAACTATAAATTGATAATATTCAAGCATTTATAAACACTTTTTTCTCCTTTGTTTTTACTTTTTTACCCTTCACTTAGTTTTTCAACGCTTAAAGAAAAGGGTAAAAATGACATTCTTTTCACCCAACTTTTTCCATGCCTACGAGCCAAGGCGCTCGCCCGGCCGCCTGGGTGGCGCCTTTTGAACATCGCCTCACCTTGACGTTCTTAAGGCGCCCGGGCCTCGCCTCGCCTCTCCTTGGCTTAGCGCCTAAGCGAGCGCCCGGGCGCCTTTTAACAACACTGATGGTAATGTGTTGATGTCATAGCTACCATTCTGAAACCCCACATCGCTGAAAAACCAGTTTTCCTGCAAAACTTGGTTATTTTCCCGTGGACCAAAAACATCCTTTAAAGCATATTCATCTGTTGCTAAAACTTGTATGACCTAGCTACTTTGCCAAAAGGTGTTCACAGATTCATTATGAAGTCCTCACCTTAATTCCAACATGTTCCTGTCGCCTCTATTTTTTCACTTCCTCTTTCTTTTATGTTGCTCACCCTTTTTCCTTGTCATAAGAAAAATTCTTCAAGGATTACAAAGTCATCCAATAATTGCAATTGTAAACAGAAAAACTTGTTCTGCACCTCATACTTAATTATTCTTGATATGTTTAGGTTTGGGTCAGTTATCCTTGGTGCAATTAGGTCGAAATTGTCAGGTAGAGCAAGTAGTAATCCAGGTGAAACTTCTATCAGAACAAGAAAGCGTCAACGTGGTTCATTTTCATTTTGTGGCGGAATGCAGGTAATTATTTGGTATGCATGTGCAATGTTGGTGGATTTTCATGTACTTTGCTTGTCTTTGTTATAAATCCTGTCAGGTTCTTTAATTGCACTGCGGCTAAACGAGGTCCCAGAATATGCATGACAATCACTTGTCCCTCAAATCATTTGCTCCTGCAGGTTTTGACAGATGCACTGTGTTCAGAGATTGGTGACGATCATTTGAAGTTGAATTCACGAGTCTTATCTTTATCTTGCAATCATGATGAGAGCTCTCTCCTAAATAAATGGGGAATTTCCTACTCCACAAGTCATGATAAAATTAAAGAGATTTCCGAGCCCCGTTCTTTTGATGCAGTCATAATGACGGTAATCAATTTCTATACATTTGTGCATAGGCTGTCTTTTATTGGTAATTTTGGTTACTGTTGAATGTGCACTATAACTTCAAACTGATGATCGTAGAGCTTATTGTCACATAAATTTCATTGCTACTTTAGTCATTACTTGTAAATGGTTCAGGCACCCCTTTGTAATGTTAAAGAGATGAAATTCAGGAAAGGTGGGAACCCTTTTGTGCTTAATTTTCTCCCAAAGGTGCGTTGGCCCATTCTCTTTGTTCATTCTCTGGTTTATTCTTGAATGATCATTTAAAAGCGTCTGATTAATGATTCTTCTTTTCATATGTTAGATGTTCACTTGATTTGTTATCTAGTTTAGGAAAGTTTTCCTATCCTTAAAAAAGCATTTATAAGATACCTATTCTCACATTTATACTTATAGATTATGCGGAACCATTATTGTTCTATCAATACTTTGACAACACTATGGAACTGTGTCTTTCATGACCAGTACCCAAATACATGTATCTATAACATGAGAGAGCCAGTTACTATACCTGTTTTTAAAATTTATATTTATGATGCATAGAATGGACACTAGATAAAGTCACCTATGCACATGTATTTCTTGCTTTTCTCTATTTAAGATCAATTATCTAAGTACCTTTCTGCAGTGAAGAATGAGATTGGTTTTGGGAAACTAAATTACTATGCTTCGACTTTTTCAATTTGTGGCTTATAATTGATTTAGTTTTATCCAAGGTTTTCCGTGCCATGCTGAGCCGAGTTTCACTAAATCCAAAACTGGAGACACGGCAACCGAGCCGATTGTGCTGTGCTGACCGTGCAAATCCGTAAAATTTTTTATTTTTAAAATATTAAAATTTTTTTAAGTAATAATAAAAAAAAGTTAATAAACACTAAATACAAAAGTTTCAATTATATAGCAAAAATATATAGTACATAATTTACTGCCGTATGGAATGTCGGTATGGCTGATAGAAGGAATATAAAACCCAAAGCAAAAAGTAGAAATAAATATTATTATGTGCCGACTGTGCTTTCCGGCACAGACGGCTCAACTTCGACTGTGTGCCAGATCCTCACAAGTGCCGTTCGGCACGTAAAATCATAGTTTTATTGTAGAAAATAAAGTTTCATAATTACAAGAGATGCGAACAGTTTCCCATACGTTGGATTGTCACATGATATCCTTAGTTTTAAAAATCCAAATATAGATGTCAACATTTACAGACACTATCACTTCACCTTCTGTCCATTTTTAGATTTTTTTTTTTTTCTTTAAATGATGGGAAAGATATCTCAAGGATTAGGGATTTAAGCTCTTGTCATGTCTATCTTGGTTCAAATGCTCATGTATTTCATTTAACGGTTGTGACTATTATTTTTTGATGCAATTACATGGTACTGACTTTGGATTTAGTTGCGAATATCTTCAGTTAGACTGCTTTATGAAGATGGCTATAAAACATTAACAATCTGTTGGTTTTGTAGGTTATGTACTTACCTTTGTCTCTCTTAATTACATCCTTTAAAAAGGAAAATGTAAAAAGACCACTTGAAGGATTTGGTGTTTTAGTTCCTTCTAAAGAACAGACAAATGGTTTGCAAACACTTGGTAAGCACCTGTCTGAAACAACTGGCTGAAATATTGCTTTTGTTGAATCGGTATATTTTTTTTTGCATTTCGTGTATGATCACTCGTTCTATGTTAAGATGCTAACATGTTCTATGATTAAGATGCCGCAATGTTGAGTTGATGACTAATTCAGCTCTCTGCTTGAATCTCATAGGCACTCTCTTTTCATCCATGATGTTCCCTGACCGTGCTCCAAGTGATCAGTATCTCTACACTACATTTGTTGGAGGAAGCCGGAATAGAGATCTGGCAGATGCTTCACCGTATGAAAATCTGGCTTTTGACATTATCATCATAATTCTGATACTTGCACAAGAAAAAAGGCCAAACCTATCTCATTTATCCTAATAGTTCAACTATATCTGGTTAGTAAATAGTCGATAACGTGCAGGGAGCAGCTAAAACAAATTGTTACTTCCGATCTTAAGAAATTGCTGGGTGCAGATGGACAACCAACATTTGTCAAGTAAGTGTTTGTTATATTTGTTAATTTAAATTTTTTAAAAAATAATCAATACTTGCTTAGTTGTTTTTTACTTCAAAATTTCTGACAAAGAGTT
>MJHO01000631.1:0-19819 GCA_002076135.1 Xerophyta viscosa | reverse complement strand
AAACTTTGAAAAACTTTTAAATTTTGTGAAGCGCACCAAAGTCTACTTTTCCGAAACCAGGGACATATTTGAAATTTTGTACATATGTTTTTGGAATTATGTTTTTTATTTTTTCAGAAAGCAGCGACATATTTAAAATAATTTTGCAGCATAAAAAAGAAAGTCTGAATTTTCCGACAAAATTTGAGTTAACTTGAAGTTTTCGTGGGTGCACCATTGCAGATGAGCAAGGAGATGGGCTCCTCCAACCTGGAACTTGGAAAGGAAGGGTTCAAAGTGAGCGTATGTCCCAACACAGACTATGCTTTCGTTGCTGCTCTTATCTCCATTCTCCATCAGATTAGGATACAAAAACTACGAGCACGCCAAGCAAAATGTTTCTTACTAGGAGATGCAATTTTAGTAGTTGGAAATGTTGTGGCAGCTTGCTTTTCCTGAATTTAACTACATAATTTCTTTTCAATGCTATTATCTGTTGATAGATAAAGCAAGACTTATTTTTGAGAAAAGTTATCATCTTTGTTGAAAAACTATGTCAGCCTTAGCTGATGCATGATATAAGTCGTGCATAGAGCTGCTCAAAAACTTAACAAATAATCTAACTCTCATAACCCTTAAAAAATAGTAAGATACCCAAAAAAATGGAGTACCACAAACACTCAAAAACCAAAAAAATGGAGTACCACAAACACTCAAAAACCACGAGCTTGATAGAGCCAGTACGCGATATAACAAAAAAAAAAAAAAGAAAAATGTTAAATCAAGGCTTCTTTTTGAAAAAAAAGCTACAACTTTTATTTAAAAAATTATGTCAGTCTTAGCTAATATAGCATACAGAAAATCATAAAGTTAAAAACTCAACGAACAGTACAAATCTCATACTATTCAAATAATAGTAAGAAATCTAAAAAATATGAAAGGATACCCTAATGCTCAAAAACCACGAGCTAGATAGAACCGCTACCTGATAGAGCAAAATAAAAGAATTTTTATAATAAAGCAAGAATTTTTTTTTTTCTAAGAAAAGTTATTGTCCTTATTGAAAAAAATAATAAAATCAGCCTTAGCTGATGTAAGATATAAAAGTGTACAGAGTTAAAAACTCAATAAACCATACAAATCCAAAATACAAAACGTAGCCAAGAATAATTTTTACAGCCAAGATAAAGCCTTTTTTTAACAGGCAATGTTGCTCCAAAAAAAATGGGCTATATGGAGACAAAAAGTTACACTATGCGACAGTCCCTAATACCTCACGTCAGTTGAAAAATGACCTAATTGTGTGGACAAACCCTACAACAACAACAATTCAGTTAAGTTCTGCTATAATAGAGTCTGAAATAATAAATACACACAGCCATTCCTCTAAGAAGGGTATTTATGAAGGACCCTCGGTCTAAAAGCAGACATAATGAGAAGTAGTAATACAAATTTACAAATAAAAAATAGAAATTGCTATGAACATGATGCATTTGTGACCTATGCAAGTATATATGATGTAGGAATAGAGGGGAAAAAAAAAGTCAAGAGAAACAAAGCATTGTGCAATTTAAGTTACGATGTTACTAATTCTAATTCTATGCCGCCACTCCGCTCAATCGAAACCTAAATCTTCGTTTATTTTAGAACGATAATGCTAGGTCATAACAGATGGTTTCTGTCCAACTCTTTTTAAACAATTTTTTTTTCTTTTTCACTCGTTTGTCAAATTTTCACATCTTCTAATCGGTGTAGTTGTTCGTCTTCGCTTGATATATCCCTCATTTTGTCATCAATCAAGGCCACCGAGAGTTTTTTATCTTATCATCTTATTTCGGATTCTATTTTTTAAGACAATGACCACAAATCTGACGCGGTATACTCATTTTCATAACATGTATTTTTTGAATTTGTTGACATTTAACCGACCAATATTCAGAGCTGATCGAGTCTGTATGCGACCGATATTCTGAGTGTTCAATAACAAAGTTGATTAGAAAGGGACATGCGCTTTTACACGAACACATGATATACTGCAAAGTATATCGGACATAGGCTTTACTATGCACCCCCAAGATACAATATAAAAAACCACACATACTGACGTGGCACAATTAAAACCACACATCATGATGGTTATATCTGTAATTTTGATATTTTTTGCGGATCAGAAGAAAATTGTGTCGATCACGAGACGCGCATTGCATGGTAAGATTATATTGAGTGTAATAGTATTGTTGGACTATATTTGTTGTAGGAAGGTGAGTCACACTCTCTCTCTCTCTCTCACTTAAAGACGTCATGTAGGACACGAATGATCATGCTTCCGCGCGGCACGTCGACAGCGTCTCCACTCTGCAAATAGCAAGTATGATTGGCGGTGAATACGTTGGACGATATGTATTGACCAGGGTCAGGAGCTCATGTCGCAGAAAAATTTAAGCATCTTTACATTCCGTGCCGAGCGGGCAAAGGTATGCGGTGTGAGAGTATGATAATTCAGCAGGCACAGGAGTTATAGCTGCAACGTTTCTATATATATAGGGGTCTTTTTCAGCACATGCGGTCCAACGACCCAAAAACTATGCATATGTGCAAGTTACACTCCATCGAGCTTTCCATCAATCAGCTATTATTTATTGCAGTCACGTCACAATATAGCGGAGCTTAAAAAAGATTATATCTCACTCTGTCGCCGATATATATTATTACAAGTGGTTATCATTCGCTTTCTAACATGACCGATTCGGGATCAGTCTCGCTCAGCGGCCCCTCTTCCCATCCCCTCCTTCCTCTTCCCGGCATCCCTCATCCCCTTCCTCTCCTCCTGCTGCGGTCTCCTCCCTTCCATCAACTCTCACAATCCCTATCCTCTCTTCCATCAACTCTCACAATCCCTCTCCTCCCTTCCGTGACCTTTCTATCACGAGCTTTCATCCCGCTACACCATCATATGATAGAATAGGACACTTGTATTTTGGGCATGGGTTGTGCTTTCCGAGACGGCAATACCATATTGTTGAACTTCGACGGGAATACAAGCTGGAAAATTTTGTTTGAGCAAGTGGTTAGTAGATGGAATACAATTGGCTCCAGATACCGTTTCATGTTTTGAAGTATCCTACACTCCGGATCGACAACGGCGCAACCTCGTACATCTCTCACATAGGTTATATCGAGAATGTTGCGAATATGTAGGGGCTCATTTCATAAACAAAACGGGACTATCTCAGGCTAAACTTGTTGTGAAAGGTGTGCACAAATCGGGCGCGAGCAATTCCTGATCCAGATGGGCGGAGCTCGACTCACCAAACGACATGCTGATTTATATGAACAGGTAAAAGATGTTCTGGGTGTGTTTCTGGGTGTGTTCTGGGTGTGTTGGTATGCTTTGGGTTTGTTCTGGGATGTGTTGGTATGTCTGGGTGTGTTCTGCGGTGTGGTTCGGTAATGTCTGGGTGTGTTGGTATGTTGCTGGGTGTGTTCTGGATATCTTTATAAAAATTAAGCCTAAGTGTGTGTCTTTCCATTTGTAGTTTTGCTCCATTACCACTCAATGGCGAGATACGACCAAGCTCCAGGGACCTATTATTGCTGCCACAAGCAATAGGTGACATGCTCATCTCGAGGTTGAAAACATCATGCTATAAATGGCAATGGCAGAGGTGTATTAGAGGTGTGGGACAAGAATTTAGAAATGTCGCATATTTTCGTCGTGCTTTGGATAATCATTGCATCGGAATCGGATTCAATTATGTGTTTCTAAAGAATCGATTCCTAACCGTCCGTTACAGTCGTTTGCAAGGATGATAAGTGCACATTCGGCGCATCCACGCCTCCTTTTGCAAGCTCGATGAGAAATTTTATATTAAGAAAGCAACGCTCACACACTTGTGGTGGGTGGGTGTAGATCAAGATAGGTCATCCAATGAAGCTAAAGAAAGTGGGTTCTGTTTGATTAAAGAGAGCTGGCGAGATAATCCCTGATAGCCATCTGACATAATTAATAGCTTTTTCACAAAGAGTAATGGGGTGAAAATTTCTTACAAACAAAGCCTGGCGTTGCAAAAGAACGTGCAAGGGAGGAGATACATGGAAAGGATTCATTGTCTTTTGGCTATCTTAAATGGTATTGCGATAGTCTCATTAGTAGCAATCCTGAAAGTGTGGTCTATCTTGAAGTTAACGAAGCCACCAAGAGGTTTACTAGATTGTTTATTTCATTAGGTGCATCTATTGAGGGCTTTAGGAAGGCATGCAGGCCATTGGTATTTATTGATGGTACATTCTTAAAGCATAAATAATAGGGATGTGTATTTGCTGCCACATCATTGGATGCGAATAATAACAAATATTTGGTGATAGCTTTTTGTGTGGTTAGCGGGGAAGGATGATGAAAATTGGAATTGGTTTATGGAGCGCTTAAGTTGTGTGTTCCCTCAGCAAAGCTTATACTATCTACTCGGAACGCACAGCAGCATCTTGATATCTGTTTTCTAAACATTTTCCCAATTAAGCCAACCATGCCCACTGCCTTCGCATATCATGATAATTTTAAGAAAGATGTGCTTTGAGAAGGTGAAAGAAAGGATAGAAAAGTGGATTAAAACATTCAAGTAGAGCTGCCAAGACACAAATCTTTAGTTGAGTTCAATGGATATGGAGCAAGGATTTGTTGACAAGTTTGGGAGAAAGTCATCTAACTTCTTTAATGACATCGACCCTAGACATTGGGCGAACTCCCTTTTCCCTGGTCCAAGATGGGGCTATATGAATAACAATGTGGCCGAATCTTTCAACAAGTGGATTAAAGATTGCCGATATATGCCAATTGCCGTTATGGTTGATGCAATACGTGTTTAAAATAATGGTGAGATGAGCAATAGGTATGAAAAGGCAAAAAATGCTCATTCCCCCTTAGCACCAAAAATTGAAAAGATGCTGAAGGAAAGGCTTCAAGATGGCCGTTTGCTCACTGTGAGAGCATCTACAAGTGACATGTATGAGTGTGTTGATGGGGATGCTACATTTGTTATATGTTTACAAACTTCGGTCGTTGTTCTTGTGGCCAATGGCAGTTGGAATGGTTTGCGCTTGTCCACATGCTTGTGCAGGCGCATAATGACCGGCCCATCGAGGTTTTATAATGAGTATTGTGATCCGTATTACCAACGCATCCAAGTGGAAGAGGGCATAACAGTGTTACTGTTTATCCTAATTCCTACTACCTGGCAAACCAATTAATTACGGAAAAGAATTTGTCAAATTAAGCCTCCAGAAACAAAACCGACCGCCTGGTCGACCAGGACAGAAAGGATTCCACTCTAATGTAATGAGAAATGTCGTGTTGTTAAGTGTGGAAGGTGGCAAGCAGCAGGTCATAAATAGGCGCAGTTGCGTCAATCCTAATTGTGGAGACTGTCTAGTGATGCTGGAAAGTTGCTAAAATCCAAGTCTGTTTTTTTGGTCTCGATATTTTGTTTGGGCAAGTTAGCCCACAAGTTGCTATAACAGTCCTGTATATCATATATGTACATAACAGTTATTTTGTCTTTTTTGGTGTTTGATCATGTGTAAAGGTCGTTAAAGTGGTCGTGCAAGAGGAAGTGCCTAAATCTTTTGATGTATCTAAAGATGTTATTTCCATGCAGTTCCTGGAATGTGTTCAAATGCTGATGTAAGTGTTTGTTCTTAATGGCAAAGATGTTGTTTTACTGCAGTTCCTGGGTTGTTCTTGGATATGTTTCTTGGGTGTGTTCTGTGTGTGTTTCTGGATATGTTCTTGGCTTGTTCTTTCTGTTCTGAATGTGTTCTGGATTGATTTTGGATATATTCCCTGGATGTTTGAATGTGTCCAACATAACCCAGAACATTCCCAGAACATACGCAGAACAACCCAGAACATAATAATAAACATAAAAATGCATTTAATTCATAATATATAATAAATAAATGATAAAGAAACAAATCCATATAATAATAATAATAATACATAATAATAATAATAATAATATAATATAAATAATAATATGAAATGATGATCCATAACGATTGCTAGGAACACTTTCTTATGTAATGACTGGCAATTGTAATCAAAGGGCTTAGTATGTTAACAGTAAAAGGGAATTGTTTGGCAGCACTTATATCAAAGGGCCAGAACATACCCAGAATATTCCCCAGAACATACGCAGAACACCCAGAACATAATAATAAACAATAAATGCATTTAAATTCATAATAAATAATAATAAATAAATAGAATAAGAAAACAAATCCATAATTAATAATAATAAATAATAATAATAATAATAAAATAATAATAATAAAATATGAATGATATCCATAAAGATTGCTAGAACTTTTTTATGTAATGACGGCACTTGTATCAAGGGCTAGTATGAAAGTAATAGGGAATTGTTGGCAGCACTTATATCAAAGGGCCCAGAACATACACAGAATATTCAGAACATACGCAGAACACCCAGAACATAATAATCAAACATAAAATGCATTTAAATTCATAATTAATAATAAATAAATAAATAGATAAGAAACAAATCCCATTAATAATAATAATAATAATAATATAAATAATAATAATAATAATAATAATAATATGAATTGATTATCCATAAAGAATTGCTAGGACATTTTATGTAATGTTTATGGCACTTGGTATCAAAGGGCTAGTATGTAAAGTAAAGGGAATTGTTGGCAGCAACTTATATCAAAGGCCAAGAACATACCAGAACATTCCCAGAACATACGCAGAACACACCAGAACATAATAATAAACATAAAATGCATTTAAATTCATAATAATAATAATAAATAAATAGATAAGAAACAAATCCATAATAATAATAATAATAATAATAATAATAATAATAATATAATATAATAATAATATGAATGATATCCATAAAAGATTTGCTGGGAACACTTTTTATGTAATGACTGGCACTGTATCAAAGGGCTAGTATGTAAAGGTAAGGGAATTGTTTGGCAGCCACTTATATCAATAGGGCCAGAAAATAACCCAGAACTTCCAGAACATACCCCAGAACACCCCAGAACATAATAATAAAAACAAATGCATTTTAAATTCATAATAATCATAATAAATAAATAGATAAGAAAAATCCATAATAATAATAATAATAATAAATAATAATTGCTGCCACAATTCCCTTTACTTTACATACTAGCCCTTTGATAAAGTGCCAGTCTTACATAAAAGTGTTCCCTAGTCAATCTTTATGGATATCATTCCCATATTATTTATTATTATTATATATGGATTTGTTTTCTTATCTATTTATTTATTATTATTATTATAAGTTTAAATACATTTTATGTTTATTATTATGTTCTGGGTGTCTGCGTATGTTCTGGGAAGTTCCTGGTAATGTTCCTGGAACACATTCAAAACATCCATAAATATATCCAAAATCATCCAGAACACATTCAGAATAGAAAGAACAGCCGAACATATCCGAACACACCTAAACACACCAGAACATAAATAATAAACCATAAAATGCCATTTAAATTCATAATATAATAAATAAATAAATAGATAAGAAAAAATCATAATATAATAATAGATAATAATAATAATAATAATTCTACCAACAATTCCCTTTTAACTTTACATACTAAGCCCTTTGATATAAGTGCCAGTCATTACTAAAGTGTTCGCCACAATCTTTATGGGTGGTTCTGGGTGTGGGTTTCTGGTATGTTCTGGGGTGTTTTCTGGGTATGTTCTGGGTATGTCCCTGGGTGTTTTCTGGGTATTGTTCTGGGGTATGTCCTGGTATTTTCTGGGTATGTTCTGGGTATGTCCTGGGTGTACTGGGTGTTGTGGGTATTCCATTGAGGTACCGTTTTGCATTGAAAAAGTTTTAACGAAGAGGTTACATAAACAGAGTTGCCACATAGTGGATAAAGGAGAACTCAACAACACGGAGCCCTAAGCGCTGGGATCAGTACGTCTCTCCTCTAGCTCCAGCATGCGTAGCTCTTCCTCCAGCTCCGCGCAAGAACGCTCACACTCCTGAATGACGGGCCCTGTGTCCATTGCAAGTCCGAAGCCAGGTCTCTCCGTTCAGGCCACATTACGGGCCGTCCAAGTCGGGTCCACCAAGAGTTTATCCAACCTCTTTCTATCCCTTGGAGATATCGCGGGCAATAAACGCGCCTTTCCACTCGTCTGTTCCTTCATACTGCCTCTCCAAAATGCCACAGGAGAGAAATAAGAGAAGGCATTGATGTAGTATGGAGTGACAAACACTGCCTACGTCCCCTCAACTTATATAATATAAACGCTTAAAGGATAGCGCAAGCATTTAATGCATAAATGCGATTCTCATGGAGCTAAAGCGGTTCAAACAACTTCCTCGGAAAACAAAATGCATTAATGACTTTTATTTATGGCTGTAACACATTTCTTGCATAAATATAAATGGAATTCTGCAATCTACTATTATAGTTCTGATTGTGAAAATTGAAATATAAATGGAATTCTTGAATGCAGGTAGCACTTATATAAATTGAAACACTTCAACAACACCCAGAACACAACGGCAGAAAACGCCTAGAACATCCAGAACACCCCACAAAAACAAGGCCAGAACATTAAACTATTATACACATGTAATCTATGTAACATTTCTACAATATGTACAATTAATATCAATGTGTTAAGTTTGCTAATTTTAATGTGTAAGAAGTTGCGCAATCACCCTTCCTCGGTAAAGACGTGCTTCGGCAGGTTTCCACTTCATGTTTGAACTCCGAGATTGCAGGTAATCCATAAACATAATAACGTAGATTGCACAGTCGAGGTCTGGAAAACAAAACAAAATACTATTAGGTGTGAATTTTAAGCTATAATGACAATAATATAGAAGCTTACCCATGCTGCAGATGGTAGTCTTCTGGCCTCAGTTGTACTCCATTGATTGATGGTTGGAAAAATGCATGCAAGGTGTTGCCGCATTAACGCAACTGCATCATTGAATTGTTCTCTCTTTGTGGGGTTGAGCTTCTTGGAGTTATAGTGAATAAAGGTACGGTTCTGCACGTCTATTACAACAGGAACCAGTGGTCGCTTTTGCAGACTGGGAGAAAAATATATCTCAGTCCAGGAGCGTAATTCCTTATTTCTTCCTGAACTTCCGCAATTATGTTCATAATTTTAGCGCTACAAATGGCCTGAAAAGGGAATAAATAGTGGGTGAGCTTGTTCTCGTATAAGTGTGGGTGACGAATATTACCTCAAAAATTCCGCTGCGCAGAAGAAACTCTTCTTCGTATAAGTGTGGGTTAGCTTCTTGGCGTGTAATAAAAATGATGAAGAAAAATGCGGTGATTATTTCAATCGCCAAATTGAATTCATGTTTACATAGTACTTATACATGTCAAAAACCATGATGTGTGTCCTTTCATCAGCCCAAACAGTAGAGAAGTACTTGCTGGAGTCAATCCTCAATAGCCCTTTAATAGCATCCTCTTCAGATTGCCCAGCATTCCCGCGCAATATGAGCCTTAAACAACCAAACACAAAAGGGAATAAAGTAGCGGTTAGTTCAAAACAATAGAATAACATACCCACAACAGCAAGAACACACCCACAACACACCCAGAACATATCCAGAACACGCCAGAACACGACCCACAACATACCTAGAACATACCCAGAACACCCACAAGACTCCCAGAACAGAAAGAACTTACCTTTTTTACCTTCTTGACTACCCATTTCTGATGAGCTGAGAGAGAGTCCGAAACATCCAGATGCTGCTCGGTTTAATGTTCAATCATATTTGAAGGAGGATCCTGCAGCTCAGAACTATCCTGTACAAGAGGAGTCTCCTGTGCAATAGGGTGATCCTCCTCCTTGGGCTTTGGGCTCTACTGGATCCTTTGAAATAGAAGGCATATGAGCCTGCTCATCTGCAGCAGAATCCGTTACCATCGGCTCATCGGCGGGATCCTCGTCAGAATCAAGGTCATACTGATTTATCTCTCTAAACCACGCCCCATTATCATTTTTAATGGGTTCAAATGCGACACTCATAGGGTATGCAGTTGGAGCGACTAGCAGCAAACATTTTGCTCCTTCTGCTCATATTTTATTGTCTAACCGGAAGCATTACAAATCATTCATGGCAACTTCTTTGCAAGCTTCTCGATTTCAGACCTCGACTTCTCCTACTTCGAATCTATTTCCGTTTTTCCCTCCTAGGAGACATCTTCTCTCAGGGGTTTGAAGTACGCCTCGAAGAACTGCTGGGATATCTTTATTGCGCGTCTGGTAGGGTTGGCTGCGGCGAGAGGGGTACCCCTTTTCATAGTTCTTTTCGTTCTTTTTTTTTTGAGGGGCGGAACGGCAGGCGCAAGAAGGAATAGTGGGTTCATCAGGCGCAGAGAGGAATAGTGGGTTCATCGGCCGCAGAAGGAATAGTGGGTTCATCAAAGCTTCCCTCGCGCGAGAAGAGTCCAGGCGTTTTTAGCGCACTTACTGGGATGGCAAGATTTTTTCCCCATGCCTTCACTCTCTAACATCATATTAGAAGGTAACGCTGTTCCACCCAAGCTTAAACTGCCTTCATCTCAGATCTTTTGCGGCTTTCATCTCCTCCTCCAACTTACCAACCCTATAATTCTAACGACCGACGTCCGAAGTCCGCCGCAAATGGACTGTTCCGCAACCCTTTTCATCTGATACTTCTGGTGGCCTTTCATCTGAAACTGACGGTGGTCCCTTCCAACCATAACAATTGCTGTTTTGATTTTTTTTTTTTTTTTTTTTTTTTCTTTTATTTTTTTTGTTTTTATTTTTTGTGTTTTTTGTATTCTGTGGTTTTTTTTCCTTTTGTTTTTTTTTTCGTTCTTTTTTTTTTTTTTTTTTTTTTTGTTATTTTTTCTTTTGGTTAGCTTCTTCGTAGGCACCTTTCATCTCCAGCATCCCGAGACATATGTACCCACTCAAGTTCCCTCTCGGTGAGATCATACTATGCCCGAAAGGACTTAATGCTAAGACGTTTACATTGCATTTCAAAGTCAGCAGCCTGAATCACATCAACTCGACCACTATTAAAGATTACGTGGTGTTAGCACCACTGTTTTGAGGAGTCATGGTTATCAACTTTCATAAAACCAAGCCTGCATGCAAAATTACAAGAGAGACATCATCAACAAGATAGCAAGAGAGATACCAAGAACACACGCAATAACAACCTATAAGATACCCAGAACGCCCCAGAACACATTCACAACACACCAGAACATACCACAAAACCCAGAACACCCATAAGATACCAAAAACAACACCCAGAACACCAATATGATACCATGAAACACACTCAGAACACCCATAAGATCCCAGAACACACCCAGAACACCCATAAAGATATCCAGACACCAAATATGATAAACCAGAAACTACACTCAGAACACCCATAAGCTACCCAGAACACACCCAAAACACCTCTATGAGTGCCCAGAACACATCAACAACAACCAGAACACTAAAGCATACCCAGAACATCCAGAACACAACCAGAAGAATCTAAAATAAATCCCACAATACCGAATACCAATAACTCAAAGAACCAGCTAAAAAAACACAGATCACTAAGTTATTTGGCTTACCGTCAGCAGAATCGGACAGCCACATAAATAGTTCTTTCAACCACGGCGATAACCAGAAAACTCCTCTATAGTGTTGTTTGTGTATTGCAGAGGGCCAATTGTTAGTTTTTCAAAATTCTCCAAATTATCCACGAGGCGGAGACTTTTCGATACCCTTTGGCTAGATTCGGTGAAAAGTAGACCAGCAAATATGTTAAAGTACCATAGCACTTCACATAATCTACAGCTCTTGTTTTCGTCATCCCTGAGCTTCCGCATTTCCACAACTTACTATGTTGTCAATGTGCCGGGGGAAACCGGGCGGTTGAAATTAAGATTTCAGTAGGGGGTTTCCAGGCGCACCTCAGAGTCGCTTCTAAATCAACCTGGCTCACAGCGCCATCGGGAGTCCAAGCAAATTATCGCCTACCATCTTGAGGCTGAAAATAAGCTTCGTCCTCCACAAAGCAAATGTTGATTTCCCCCCTACCACCGGCTAACAAAATTACGGTGAGCTTGGACATCGCCGCCAATAGGTGGAAATTTCAAGACAAAATGGGAGAAAGGAGTCGTCTTCCACGATCGAACATGGAAATTTTCAGCGACAACGACCCCGTGGCACGGAAGGTTGTCAGACAAATTTCTTCGGGAAAACATCTTGTTTTCCACATTGCCCCGCATGGCTGCGCTTATCCTTACCCATTTCGAGCGGATTTGAATAAGATGAATTTGGAAGAGTTGAAGGGAAGAAGGGATTGAGAAGGCGAGAAACGGTGATTAGGGATTTACTTGCTACAGTGACAAAGGGTAGATAGGTAATTCCAGCCAAATGTGGAGTGCAGTGCAAATGTTAGTCAAAATAATAGAGTAAAATGAACTTTTAAAGTGAACATGGACTGGAGTGATGTTGAAAGTAAATAGGAGGACTGCAGAGCAAATTTCCGTTAATAATATTGGTGAGAGTTAAACAAACAACAAATTATAAATTTACAAGAGAAGCGGTCGGCACGCACCGCCGGGAGACAACCCTCGTGACTCGCTCCACTTTGCTCGTTAATTGCGCCTGCCAAAACAGAACGAGCCAGCAAACATGGACCCATCCATTTTTTGGCCCCTTTTTAGTATCTTGCAGAATTATTGCAAATTATGCACCTCTTTCACGATTTGTCAAACAGGACCTTAATATTTGTTATTTGGAGAACAGTTTCAGCCTGTTGTTATACTTACAACACTAGTAATGCCGAACGTGAATTAGTATGGATTTTGTGTCTACCTTGCTATTCCAATTTACGATAAATATGATAAATACCACTGGGAGCAGGAATTATGCGTGATGGAAGCAAAAATACTATGTGGATTTAGGATATATATAAGAGAGATATATTATACACCCGTCAAGCATGTTGCAAGGATGCCTGTCAAATATATGGAGAATATTGGTACCACGGTAACGATGTTAGAAATAAATTTCCTATTTACAACCTTTATTTTATTTATAGCCTTAGACCGTCGAGTTTGATTTATATTCTATATTTCAACCGGATATTAAAAGTAAATGGAAGACTCTTTCATTCAGGTGTTGTTGGGATTCGATTTTCCGAACCATCCTTCATGAGAGAAAACTATTATTTTTTAAATCTTCAAATATATATTTAGAAATATTTTTTTAATATAAAAATTATAAATCACAATAAATTTTTTTTTTATATTTATTAAAAAAATTATAGCTATTTGAGACTCCTAAATTTTTAGTGAATTAGCTGATTAATTTTTAAATATGTTAAGACTTTAGAATCATAGCATATCTATTTTAAAATATTTTATTAAAAAATTTAATATAAAAATTATAAATTATATTAAAAAGAAATTTATATTTAACTTTTTTTATAAATATGTATAAAATAATAAAAATATTTCTGATATATAATTTGAAGTAGGAAGTAATTTATAATATTTATAATTGAGGAGCTCATTTATAAACCATTATGAAATAGGACGGTGATATGCAATTTCTCCAAGTATAAATTTTATATATACTTATAAATCGTTCAGTTAGCACTATAAGGGAGAACAACCAGGAAGTCCGTTGCAGAGAGGCTTGACCGCTCGCGTGCGCAGTAGGAGAATCATGGCGGCGGCGGATGGTGCGATGCGCGGTGTCATCGACGGCTGCATCGCCGCCTTCGACACTGAGGTTCGCCGCCGCCCTTACCACAAGAACTGCGGCTGCGCCCTTCACCGCCGCGGCGGCGATCTTTCCTCCTCCCCTAGCTCCCTGTGCGCTGCAGCACAAGGCAAGATCTCCTACCCTCTCCAGCAAAGCTTTGCCGCCGCTTCTCTCCGCTGTTCTTCTTCTTCATCATCTTTTTCGTTTAATTCTACGCCGCCATCATCGTCGTCGCATTAATAATTAGGAGTAGATCAACTAGTTGCTGATTCTTGGGTTTTGGTTAGGAGCTAATTGATTATTAGATTGTTGTTTAGTCGGCTGCTTACATTCTTTCTTATAATGTTAATAATGGATTATAGGATGAAGATTTGGCTATTGCAGTACATCAGTATTTGATTGCCGATTGTTTGTGTTCCTCGTGAATGTGGCATGCTGGATCTAGTGATTAATTAATCCATTTGATGAGTTACCCCCTCAGCTGAGGTTGATAATGTTACTGATCCTAAATTCAGAATCGTTTCTCGTACGAACTTAGGGGAAAACTTAATTCTTACGTGGCCGCACCACTGAAGATTTTCTGTGGTATAAATTTGAACTTTTATTGATTCAGTACGTATCCGAGGATTTTCTATGATATAAATCTGAACTGTTTATTGATTCAGTATCACAAAATTTTTTAGTTAATTTTTTATTAATTTATTTAATCTATTTTTAAATATTTTTATGAAAAACGTCGAACTATAAGTTGTAGATTTCGATGTGATTGTAGTTTAAAATTTTTTGAAAACTATAATCATAATTTTGACATATTTTTTTCAAAAATTTTATAATTATAAAATTGTAAATCGCAACCTCTCCTTCATGAATAATAGATCGGAAGTTGAAATCCTAATAATCGTGAGTTGGAATAGACTATTATATTTTTTTTTCATCGAAATATATCATAAAAATCGAATTTGATGGTCATAGAATTAATAAAAAATTAAAAAAAAAAAAAGAAAAAGAGTGACGGAGTTTCAGGAAACTGAAAAGCTACAAGGATTAAACCGCGCGTGAATTGACCAGACATGAAGTAGGAAGCTCGCAAAAGAATACCGTTCAAAAGCCAAAACTACCAAAGCTCGCTAACGAATGGCTCAAATTTGCATCGTGCTCAAATCCGAATACTCTTCTAGCAACTATACAAGTGTTTTACAATCTGATCCAACCCAAAAAATAAATAAAAAATTAAAAAACAATCTCCCATGTCAATAGCTTGCTTGAAAGTAACAGATCAAATATGGCTGCCGGTTTAGCTGGCTGTATTTCTCTCTTTTGAAGGATGCATATCGAGTTTTGATTCTGAATTGCTCCGTAGACCCTACCACCACAATTGCGGCTGTGCGTGGATAATCGAGCTAGGATTGGTGCCATCCAAGATTACCTAATATTGCTAGACAAACTGATCAACTTGAATGATAGAGTTAGGACCAGTGTCATTTAAGACCAACTAATATTGCCAGACAAACTAATCAGTGTACTACAAACGAGTAGAATACTTCTTCTTAACAACAACAAAGCTTTTTTCCCTCTTAATCTTTAAAAAAAATTGCATGAACGTTGATCCACTTATTATCTTAGGCTTCATATATGCGGGAGAACCAAACCAATCCTCGATGAGATTACTTCGTCAGGAACCGCATAGTATATATCGAATTGACTCCATATAATACGTTCCCCCACACTTGATAACCCTGTTAATTTCAATCATCAAGGGATATCACAATCAAGATTTACATAATTAATTTCCATTTTACATCCTTACTGTCTTTCCTAGGACTTAGAGGCCAACAAGCCTATCATAGAATTCATATTTTCTAGATGGCTTCCTCTTTAAAGATCCTTTGTACCGTAGCTTTTTTCCTTTTAGGAGTTTATTGCATGAAAGCATCAAATATGGATGCATCATGCATCTATGATGAAGAGCTATCAATAATGAAGATTGGCACGAAGATGGTGTTTAACAGGAGGAAGCGAGCACAAAAAAGGAACCGGCAAGGCACAAAAACGCCAAAACGATTTTTTTGTTTTTTTTTTTCTGTGGGGGGGGGGCGGGGGGTTTCGACAAAAAAAAATATATGGAGATGGTGATGGCGTGTTAATAGATAGGTGGCAGCAAGGGCACTGGCGGCGATGATAGAGCGGTTGAGCTAAGGGCCTGCTTGGGATTGCTGAAGTTGGTTATTCCAACTGCAGCAGTTGCAAAGTGGGCAACCAACACCGTTGTTTGGTTTGAAGTAGTTGGTGGGGCCCACCTCAAAAATGCTGCAGTTGAAGACTGAAATGCTGCAGTTGGAGCTACGGGGTTAAGGTCCATAGTTGGAAATCCAACTACACGGCCCTGAATTACAACCCCAATCCCCCTCCCATTTGAGACCCCCCTCCCCTACAAAATTTCCCACCCCGTCCCGCGCCGGTGACCTTCGCTCCCTCGGTGACCGTCTTATCTCCTCCATCCTTCTCGCCCTCGCGAGCTTCCTCGCACGCGCGTCTGTCGTTGTCCTCGGTCCAATCCCTCGATCCATCTTCCTTTCCCCCGTGCTCCTCAAGCCCACTCGATCAGCCGTGCGCACCCACTGTAGTCATTGGCAGTGGTCTTGAGATCTCGTTCAGTCGTTCTCTTATACTTCTCTCTCCGATCTCGCGCCGGCTCTCTCGTAAGGTAAGTATAAACCCCATTTCTTGATATATCTCTGAAATTGGAAGAAAAATGGTGGTCTTTTACGCAAAATCTATAGAAGATTGTCAGATCTGAATATTTTTCTGTATGTTTTTCAGATCTGGAAGGTTGTCAGATCTATATGTTTTTCTTGCTAGATCTGTATGTTTATCTATTGCTAGATCTGTATTTACTCAAAAAAAAAATTCAAAAAAAAAATTGCAGCTATTTTAAAAGAAATATTTGTTAGTCTTATGATTCCTCTTAATTGATATTTGGTTTAAACATATTATGTTTATGTGTTAGGAATTCTATATTTATACTTGTTAAGACTTATTTGTTATATATTGGTATATTTTACGGACCAATGGATTATAGATGGGCGCGTGAAAAAAGAAAATAGAAAAAGGCCATAGTTGTTATCGTTTTATTTGCGATACAATCGTTACTTATGTATTAGGTATAACGGTAGGCGCAATATACTTAAACCATATAGTCACATAATACGAGAAATTTGATGTTGTTCAATTTAAAGAACGGACAATGTAGGAAGATATGGTTGGAGGATTATTTGGCTGGATTAATTTAGAATTAAGGTATTTTTTGTGCCGTAAGGCTTAATATTCGTGTTTTGTAAGCCTTAAGTCATTTCATATACTTGTTACATTTTGTCGCGAGAGACATAAAACTTTACCTTGTACTTGTGAAGTTTTAGTTGGTTAGCTTATGACATTGTTGTGTTTTTATTAAACTTATGGTCTTCGTGTTTATTTGTTTACTTTATGCAGGATATAAACACTTAAAGCTCTATGATGGCATCCAATAATCTAACTTGAGAAAGTACTTATGTTGTTGCATATACGTTGTCATGGCTTCTTTGATCATTTTGAGGTTGTTATCCGCAAAAATCTGGCAGGTTATTTGGTATTATGGGTATGTCGCTTGGGTTTTAAGTTGGTTGACATTCCTGGCAGTGGTCTTGAGTTTCTGGACAGCTTCTTGATGTTTTGAGGTTGCTACTCGACAGCCTCTTGATGTTTTCTGAGTTAGTTCTTGATGTTTCCTGGAAGTTTGTTCAGTTGTTTGTCTTCTCTGACAGGATCTTGTGTTTTTGGCAGGTTGTTTCCTGCATTTGTGCTACTTGATGTTTCAGCAGATTGTTTTCCGGCAGATTTGTTGGTAGGTTGCTTGAGTGTTAATCCATGCCTTTCTATTTGTGAGTTGCATGTCTTTGTGTTAAGTTTCATGGCAGATTGCTGTTTTCAGCAGTGCATGAAATGTATGGCTTTATTTGAATCGGTCGCTTGCGGAATACAGGATGGATAGCACAAGATCGCAATATAGCAAGTTTTCCGTCCCATGCGGTATAGTCGAATGAAAACCCAAGTGTATTTGTTGGTATATGCGGGAAAAAAAATTCTTTGTATATCTTTCATCTGCCAATTTTCTTGTAAATACGCTTGTATGAATGATATTTTTTAATATATGTATATCATTAATAACATTGTAAATGATATTCTTTTAATAAAATATGAATGATGTATATTTTGTTAATACATGTATGTTATCAGTACAATTGTAAGATTTTTTTAATTCTAATAACATTGTTAATATGTTCATTAATATTTGAAACTGTTTGAGATATGTTCAATCTTTTTTAATAATTTTTAATATTTTAATATATATTATATTATAACAGTTTTTAATATTATATAAATTAACTACACCCAAAAAAAAAAAGTAAGTAAAAATTAATAATAAGGCCTAACTAGGAATTTGAAAATTTTTATTACGTACATCATATACAACATTTTATAACATTACATATAATATAATTTTATAAAATTTCATAAACCAAAAAAAATTGTTTGGGAGTTAAGTTTACCTCAAGTTATCATATCCGTCCAACTGCATCAAACCAAACACTGAATTTTTAACTGCAGCACTCAACTGCATCAAACCAAACAACAACTTTCTAACTGCAGTAGTTTGAACTGCGCCTAACCAAACACACCTGCCCTGATTACGAAAACAAAATTTACAACTCCATTGTATTTTCTAACTGCTGCATTCTATCTCCGTTTTTCAACTACATCAAACCAAAACATCACCTAAGATTTGAACGTAAAGGAGTTACACGACCCCCTCGATTTAACAGAGATTGGAAAAAATGATTGCTGAAGCAGTAGAAAAATCGGAGAGTTACGCAGCGAAATCGAATTTTGACCGTACGAAAAAAAAAAAAATGAGAGCTATTCAGTGAACAGCGCAAAAATCGGAAATATATATATATATATATATATATAAAAGTGAAAAGCTAACAAAAAAAAAAACCCTACCAGTAATGAATGGTGGAAAAACTACTTGCTTCTTAGTATGTAGTATATAATAGGTTTGCCAACATGTCGAAGGAAGAATTCCGGTCGCTTATGATGATCAATGGATTTAAGGCTTCCAAGAAGAACATGGATATAGCTCGGGCGAAGATTGTCAGGTATGAGAATGTGATGCCAGTGCTTACTAGCATAGATTGGAGGAAGAAGGGTGCAGTAACTCCGGTTAGCAACCAAATCGAATGTGGTAAGATAAGTAGCTTCAGTTCTGATAGCTTTGGCTCCATGAAATCCACCTTTTAATTCTAAATACTTTTTAAGAAAAGGATTGATAAAAATCGGTGATGATAATCAAGGATTCTTAGTAAAAAACATATCGCAAGTAGAATTTTTGGAATATTTCGATTGTGTGAGAAAGCAGATCGTTATGCTTATATTCACAACCGTCGGTGCGACATCGGCGAGATCTAGTGATCTACCGGCGTCTAGGATGGCTACCAGAGTCATTCTCTTGGTGGACTCTCCAAGTCCCATGGCTTATAATCCTAAGTGGCTTACACTTTGGTGTTTATCAAATATATTTATATCCTTGGTCCTTCATGACCCTTTGTTGGATGGTTATATATATTATATTTGACCCAAATATGCCAACAATTAGAGTGCTGATGAATTAGAGTTTATTGATTAATTTGTTATCCATTGATTCTGAAAAACAAAAAAAAAGATGTCTAAAGTAACCAACCGAATTGTTGGTCACTTGATCAAGAAAATTTTCTATTTTAAAACTTGAACTTAAACAAAATTGATATTAAGAATTCACGCAATTGGATTCTTTAATTTGATATAATGACGAATCTTACATGATCTTGGACACAACCAGCAGTAAATACAACATCGGTAATCTACGAAATCCAGATACACAAGTTGGTTTTTTCAAAAAAGTATTATATAGTATTAAAATACATTGGTACGACTTTAAAAAAAAAAAGAAATTAATTT
>MJHO01000630.1:9151-29030 GCA_002076135.1 Xerophyta viscosa | reverse complement strand
CGATCCTATCATGCATCTAATCGCGGTACGAGTTTATCGATATACCTTGGCGGGTCGAACACGCCACGTAACGATCCTCGGATTCTGATAAATTGAGACGCGAAATTACCCGGCCTCTAATGCTAGTCCACGCTGAGACGCTCGCGAAACCGAAATCCGATTTAATCGAATTAAATCGGACTTTTAGCCTTGGATCAAATCAGATCTCGGCCCGTTTAGGATGAGCCCGTTAACACCCTCTTCTTCTTCTTCTCCCGCGTGCAGCCGACACACCTTGGATTGCCGTCCAAGCCCTCGTAGACGTGCTCGCCGGCGTTGTCTCTGGTCAGCCGCACGTCGCCGACGCCGTCGCCTTCTCAAGCCGCCGACGCCTGCACCGTCGTCGATAGCTTGCGCTCGGTGCAACAGTTTTTTGTTTTTTTTTTTTTTTTATTATTTTCTATTTTTTTTTTTTTCTTTTTTATTTTGTTCTTTGTTTTTTTTTTGCACACGACTCAGGACGTCGTAGAATCACCGGAGCCGGAAGCCGTCCTCGTCGTCGTCGTCGTCGTCTTCGTCGGCTCGCCGAGATATGGAGCACGAGGGTTCGACGAAATCAAAGACGAAGAGCAATCGGCCGGAGCTTCACCGAACAAACTAGTCTTCGGTTTTGATGCTCGCCGGTTCCCGTCGGCGCGCGTCGGAGAAGATGATGGTGGCGGACGACAGAAACGTGGATAAGGGTGACCGTGCTAGCGGTGTAGGGTTTCTCCTCGTCTCGTCGACGCCACGTTTTCCTTCGAGTTCGGGTGAAGGAGAAAGCATTGTGCATGCCTATATATATATGCATATATTACATATAAAAACCACTTATTTGCTGTTTTGCAAAAATCGCCCTCAAGCATTTTGCAAAAATTTAGGTCCAACACTTTGGACATTGGCAAAAGCAGCCCCTCATGCACAACTTTTCGGTTTTTCACGATCGCATCTCATTTGCGTGTGACCCATTAGGTTCAGTACCATGCCGGCAGTGAATAAATAGTTAATTCAACTAATTAACAAATAATTAATTCAACCAATTAATTATATTTATCCACAGATCATGGTTAACGTCTAGCAGCGTACACGGCCCCCGGTGTGGATGATATTAAGTATTCATCCTTGAAACCTTTATGTGGAATTAGTTCCAACATCCTATAATCCTTCTGTTCCTTTCTAACATCCTCGAATGAGCTTAGAGTATGGATATTTGTCAAAGTCTAATATAGCTCAATCAATGTATCCGTCTTAATAGATTCGCTCGTCTGTGACATTAAGAACATTTCTTAATTCACATCGTACCTCGGCCAAAGATTTTCTGAGCTAGTTATATTCAAAGACACATATGATATTCTTCTCCTTTATAGGAGGTGACAGATTCTCTATTGGTTATCATCTATATGAGCAAGCAAGCTGTGTATTAGTCTTTCCGGTGACATTGAGCCCCTACTCAATGTACCTATGACTAAGAACATTCTGGACTTAGGTTTATAAGACATTAGGTCTCATTATCATGATCAACTATCATGATCCTAATTCTTTTACCTTAGTCCATGAGGTTTATCACATACATTCATACAACATATTAAACATGACGATGCGATAAATAAATAACCATAATAAGTAAACTAAAAGTATTTATTACAAAATATGTTCGCCAAAATATCCAATATTATTGGCTTTTAGGGCATTTATTCTTTCGACAACTTGCATACATTACACAATAAATTCACTTGTTTGCTGCTTCGCAATAATAGCCCCTCAAGATTTTGCAAAGTGTAGTCCACCATTGCGATCATTGGCATAACCAGCCCTTTACATGCAAGATTTTGATTTTTATGATTAAATGATTTTGCATATGACTCGTATAAATACTCATTTTGATTTAAATGTGTCCGATTAACTTAAATTGAAATGATTTGAATTTTAATGAATTAATTGGGCTTTATTGGACTTAATCGGATTTAATCGAATTGATCAAACTTAATTGAGAGCAATTGGTTCTTAAATGGGCCGATTGGATTTAATCGTACCTTTAAGCATAATTGAACCAACACATATTTAATTGGATTTAACCGAATCAAATCAGATCTTAGTTGTGCCAAGCGAGTTTCAGTTGCTGTGCTCTGATAAAGTGTAAACGGCCCGGACAAAATGGGGTGTCGACAATCGCCACCTAATTTTTATGGAGAATTAGGAAATCGGGATAAGGCACGTTGCAATTCTTAGGTTCGTTGTCGGTTACGTATAGAGAAGATGGAACACCCCCATAGCTGATCCGTAGGTGTCCTCGGTCGCTCACAAGCCGAGAGAATGCCTTGAATATTATTTAGGATCTAGGGAAGCCGAGAGTGAGAGAGAGAGAGTTCTTTTGTGGTATGAGTTGGCCAATACCGCCCACTCCCTCGTGTTGCCTATACGAATGCTCGGTTACAACACAATTCCACCCCCCCTTTGCTAGCCACAACTGGCCAAGTGGTCTGTAAATAGGCTTGGACACACCCAAGCACCCCTTTGCCACAAACCGGTCAAAGGGCATTAATGAATAACAATGAATACAAGTACTGGTAAGACAAATAATCATGTAACTTGTGGCCTCTTGGATCACCCGTGCTCCTGCTGGACATCTCTTGGCATTACCATGCGCCCGCCAGCCTTCCGCGTGCCTACCGCGCGCTCGCTGGCCTTTCGCGTAGCTTACCGCGTGCCCGCTGGCCTTCTGCGCAGCTTATCGTGCGCCCTCTGGCCTTCCACTCTAACCTTATTTTTAAAGTGTTTTGATGTGTAGAGTTTATTTTATTGATAAAAACAATAGTTAAAATAGGTTAATTATTTAAATTATGGTCCAAAACTCAATTAAAAGTGATTAAAAATAAATTTGGATTTCTAAATAGGTTCCTAGGATCAAAATGGCTAAGTCAAAATTAAAATGGCTCGATCAGAATTGAAAATGGCTCGGTCAGATTCGATATGGGCTCGACCAGATGCGTCCATGGCTCGGATCACTTTGAATTTGGCTCGGTCGGATCGAAACCGACCGAGCTCGAGCTCGGTTGTGGCGCCCCAGGGCCGGGGGCTAGAAAATTTTAAACAATAAAACAGATGTTATGAGCTAGTACTTCCAATTCACAATAATATATTAATCAAAGTTAATTAAAACACAACGGAAAAAAATTAAATTTTACATTTTTGGTCCCACTACTATCCTCAGCACCCTGAAGCTCGCTCTACGATCGCCAGCGAACTTCGCAAACACCTGAGGGGAAAAGTAGCAATATGAGTATATAAATATACTCAGTGTGAGACCCACCCCAGCAGCTCCCTACGGGGGTTTTTTTTCTTTTTTTTTTTTTCAACTGCTAAGGCACCGGTCAAACACCAACATGCATCACACCAGCAAGCATAGAAGCTAAAGCTTAAACAGATGCACAAAATAAAACCGCATGCCCATACATATTCTATATGCAAACATAACATGAATACCAATACATAACTCGCATGCCAAGCCACTCCCGCATGCATACATCAGCCATGCATGCCAACGAGTAACCACCCATAACATAGGGTAAAACAAACCATCGTTAGCCAAACAAAGCTCAACAAACGAATAAACACCTTGCACTGAACCGCAAGATAAAATAATTTAAACATGCAAAACAGCGTATAAAGCCATCCAAGGCACACACATTAAAGGACAGTAAAGCCTAATAAACAAATCCATGCCCACCATGTCATATGTTAAAGTCCGCATCCAACCCAATCAATTATTGCCATTTGATATTTTGACTTATGTGATAGGTGAAATCCACTAACCCAAACCAGTTATTCCTTCATATTTGGGTTTTAAAATCCGAATTGAAAACCCACGGTACCAAAGTTGGTTACCACGGCTTCTAGTGCACATCCGAAGGCACCCAACCTACGAGTATTGGCAATCTCATGGGAGTCCCTGTGAAGAGTACTCAGTAGCGTTGAACCTCCGGAAGCACAACCCTGAGCCTCGCACTCCCCGTAGGAACCACCCTGGGCCAAGAGTGATCACCTACGCCTACCGGCACTCAATAGAGACATCATTCATTAAGATTAGCGCTCATTGTAATTCGGACCATCATCTTGCCACGCCCAGCCGGTTTAAAACTACCCGACTTTTAAAGGTACAAACGAACATCAATAAACAGCCGCAATCTTAACCCTCCCTGGTACTGGAGTAACTTTAGAGCAAGCCCGCTCACCATACTCATCAGGTAAGACTAAGTCTGTTAGGCATACAAGCGTATTTTCACAAAACTATGCTGTTTACTAAAGTACCGCTAGGATAAGGTCCGCTCTCGCACCTATCCTAGTAAACAAACCACATAGCTATCCGCTATGTCAACATAAAATAACCTCGTCCTACCACATGTATTATAAACAATACATCAGCCAGGTAGAACGATACATCAAGCATGTTAAACCATTACATCACATTCTACTAAAGTGCCAAACAAGTATAATCATACTCATACATTATTCATAGTAGAACAACCATAAATCCACATGCTCAACCACATAAATAAATTAAATCATGCTAATCAACCATATAATGGTATATACAAAGCATCCATGAGTATTTCATATCAATGTCAAAACCCAACATGATACATACTCCCATACAAATCCCATAAATCACATAACAAGCATGACCAACACATGTACAACATAAATCCAATGCTAAAACATACAGAACAAACACCGCTCACATACCCACAAGTAAGTCTATGACGAGTTTAACCAGGGAACCCACCCATATACTCAACTAGATAATACTAACATGCGCACATCCCAGTCTATTCTATACGTAGAATAATAACAGTCACACGTTCACGTACCCACCAGAACAAGGGATAAACAAGCCTAATTATGACCATACAATATTACTCCTACTACATATATAGTAATGTAGAGTTAGCCATCCAAGTGCTACCGCCTAACACTTATCGTAACATCTACCACATGCATAACTAGAGTAAACCACTCAAATACATTGCAAGGTAGATCAAGAATAAGCATGTTATCATACAAGCACACCCACCAATGATATCGACTAGGTTACAAGCACACCCACCAATGGATGCAGGAAAACACATCCATAACATGCACCCATGCACCATGACTCTATGTCACAATTCCGACACTCCTATTACAGCATTTTTCGAACACCATCGCATACATGTCCAGGCAATGTCAACGTTATGCACAACTAGCATTCACAACCCCCCCCCCCCCCCCCCCCCCCCCCCCCCCCGTCAAGAGCGTAATCTAGCATAAATCCCTAGTGATCAACCCGACGGCAAACAACATACCTAGTATGCTAATCGAACCACATGGAATATACCGAGACATCCAATCAAGATTTACAAGCACACATATAACACCACATATTTTACCCAACTTGTCCTATATGATTCCCGCTTGTAGATCTTAGAAATAACCGTCACAACCTCCATGCAAACTCGAACAAGCATACTAATACAAACGGTAGGATCCGATCACAAACCGACTATAGAGGCTAGTCATGCGTACGACACAGGTCTAGTGTCGCAGCAACATATCTACCCCAAGTACAACCAGCGTAGGCGACGCCTCACACACTAGGTAGAGTAAAGTATGAAACCTTGTTACCATCCACTCATCCCTCCTAGAGTATAAACTTGGCAGTCCTGCCCCCTATACTCACTCAGGTGACGAAAATACCGATAACATATAATACGACTCGTATGTTATACCGACGTGTAAAATAAGTGCCACATCTATCTAGATGTCCGAACTAACATACTATAGTCATAGGCCACCTCTACTATGGTATTAACCTAGCAAACATGCTACAATACCAATCCAAGTAGATATCACGCCAAATAACATGCTAGAAATCAATACAATGTCATGCTAGTATACACAATACATCAAGCATAACATAAAACAATCCAATCATGTGAGACCGTGGGATCACTCACCTGTCGTCTCGGGTACAAAATTGATCGGACGAAAAGCCATCAACCTACCGACCCGAGACCCGACGAACAGCAAAATTCCTCGGAACCAACCAAAATCGACCTCACCAACGCGTTCCTGGAGTCGAGGAAACATGACGAAGCAGCCATGTTCATCGGAGATCCTCGCCGGAGGCAGCGACGGCGACAACGACTGAACGGCGGCGGTCGGAGGAGGCAGCGACGACCAGCACCTCAAACGCGTCCGGAGAGGCGGCGGTGAATCGAGGACATCGCGGAGACTCGCGGCGGACTGCAAATCAGCGGCGGCCGGAGCTAGGGTTCAGTCGAGATAGAGAGATTGCGCAAGAGAGACGAGCCACCGCACGGGTCAAGGCTGCTACGGTGTCGCGTGCACGCCGGCAGTGGACAGTGATCGGCGGGTGACGGGCGGCGCGTTCGAGCGCGGAGAGAGAGATCGGGAGGGAGAGAGGGAGACGCGCGAGAGAGAGGGCGAGAGAAATGGGTGCAGGTGCGTCGGGCTCAAGCCAAATAGCTCGCCCGCGCGTCCACGTGCACCTGGGCTCGTTCAGGCCGAGCCAACTTGGCTCGGTCCGGCGAGTCCAGCCCAAACTGGGCCCAATCCGGTCCAAAAAGCTTGATTTCGATCCAAATCAAATTCCGAATCAAATTATAGACAAATCAAGCAACCAAGAATCAATCAAAACCCTCGATTGATCAAAAATCACCCCGATAATACCTAACTAGTAATCGAGACCTTATATCCCTCCCCACTTAAAGCATTTGGTCCTCCATATCCAAAAGTACCGGGAGCGACACGAGAAGCCTTTTCCTAACGAACCCGTAACGTAGGTACCGTACCGTAAATCGTATAAATTGTATAAACTTCCGTATGTGTGTAGTTTTGCATGGATATGCGGGGCGGTAAGACACGGGCCGTTAGAAGCTTGGAGAGACAAACATCCAGTAAGCCTCTTACACAGAGTTTGGATAAAAACCTCCTATAGGCCTTTCTTATGGAAGCTTGGAGAAATATCATCTCATGGAAGGATAATCAGTAAGCTCCTACTACGTGTGAGGTTCGTTGTTTTATTTACCTTGTTTTGTGATTTTGATTTGAGTTTGTGAGAT
Source organism: Xerophyta viscosa (assembly GCA_002076135.1). Classification (NCBI taxonomy): domain Eukaryota; kingdom Viridiplantae; phylum Streptophyta; class Magnoliopsida; order Pandanales; family Velloziaceae; genus Xerophyta; species Xerophyta viscosa. Next base: position 21,891 of record MJHO01000630.1, on the reverse strand, counting down.
GTGCTTGGATGAGTTCTCGTTACCCGTGCATGCGTGTTCGAGCGTGTCGCGGGTATGTCACACGGTCGGTAACCCCGTCGGCACGTGGGAGTGCTTGGTTGTGTGCGAGTCGGAGTCGGATGCTTGACTTTGGGCTTATTGTGCTTTGCAGAACAGTTTCGATCGACCGATCTGTATTTTTGATCGACCGATCTGTATTTTCGGTCGAGCGATAGTTGCGAGCAGCCCGTGTTTAAGTGCGGGACTTATTTTTAATTTCTCACCCCTTCATTCTCTTCACTTTCCCCTGCGGCCTAGAGCTCCCCTAACCTAGGTGAGTTTCCTACCACCTCTTCTTTAAATCTTGAGCCCTTGATCCTTCCATTCCCTCTCCCTCACTCTCCTAGCTTCTCTTGACCTAGCTTCTCTCTTGGGTGCGTGCGGTTCGCGGTGAACTAGTAGTCTTGCGTTTCCGGCCAAGCCCTCGAGGTGAGTGGTTTGCACTTCTTGCTTGGGTGTGATTGTGGTTGTGATGAATGCAATTGAGATGATTTATGTGATTCAAGCATGATTAAGTGATATTTAGATTTTTGTGGTGAAAACCTTAGATTTTGTGATATGTGATTTATGAGCATGTTGTGATGCCAGCATGATGGTGATATATTATTGCAACTTGCTAGTATGTTTTGGTACCTATGATTATGTTGGTGGTGATTATGTGACTTGGACCTATTATGGGAACATTTTCTTATTTCATGATGTATGATGGTTATGTGTTGGAAAGAAATTCGTGAATGCGTGGAAACTGTTGTATGTCTTTCACTAGCCCTTATTTAATTGGTGTGGCCAATAGGGGTATTGTTGTGATTAGAGACATCGACAACGTGAGCGCTAATGAGATTGATAAAGTGAATATATTGTGGTGGGGCTCTTTCGTTGGACTGCATCACCCAGGTTCGATCCCCGTGTGAGTCGAGAGGATATCGACCGAGATCGAAATGAGACGATGTGGGCACCGGAGTCCCAATTTTGTTGTCTCGAGAAGAGACCGGTGGACGTAGTTAAGGCCAGCGCGAGGCCAGGTTGGCGGCTACGAGACTAGGCGAGGCTTGAATCGGAAACTCCGGAAAGGCCGGTATATCAAGTAACTCCCTTAAGGCCAAAAGGTATCTTCCCCACTAGAGGGTACTGGGGTTCGCGACGTGCACCGTGTTTGACCCAGATCCTTGGTGTTGCGGTACCTAAATGGTGTGTTGCGTTGAAAACGTGAAAAGACTAACGGGTGACTAGTCAAGCAAACGCTAACTTAAGAAAGTTAAAGCATAATTGGTTTGGTTATGGGAAATCGATTTACTACATATGATTTGATGATTATGATTGATATTATACTTGATGCTTATGGACATATGATGATGTTATGTTTGTGTTGTGGTGTGAGGTGTCGCGATCGTTAGTCGCGCCGCTCACTGAGTCATGTTGGACTCACCCCATTACTTTTAAATCTTTTCAGATCCGTTAGATCGTGGGAATGCACCGGCAAAGGGGTGCTAAGTTCCCGTCGTTAGCTCGGAGAGGATTTTGGGAAGGTATTTGGTGGGGCTTACACTTGTATATAAATTTTGGTAGTATAGTCCATACTTGTAAAAACTTAATCTTCGGAAGCACTAACTTACATTTTTGTACTTTGGATGGTTTGTAAGCTTTTAGGGTTGTAAACCTTAGTTAAGAAGGTTTAAACTCTAAAAGTTGTGTATTTTTTATTTTAAGTTGTAAATGATCATATTACGATATGTACGTTTAAAAGTATTTCCAATTTGATTCGAGTTTTGTCGCATGTATATTTAGGCTTTTATATACCTTTGGTACTTAAGAATGTATGGATTTGTGGTTTTAGCCAAATTTGATGATATGAGTTCTTTTAGCTAAGTGTTTTGAATGGTTTTGGAAAATGTTTCGGTTAATGATGTTTGAAGTGTTTTAGAGCTACGATTCATACATGCAAATGTATTTCAGTTATGAGCATGTAGATGCTTGAGTTGTTTGGAAAAGTATTTGTGAAAATGGAGTGTTGAGTTTCTTGTTGCTGAAATTCTGTATTTGCAGTTCATGCGACCAAAATTTGGATCGGTCGACCGAAACCTGTAGCCATTCTGTTTTATGTTTTCTGTTCGACTTTCGGTCGACCGGTCTAATATTTCGGTCGACCGAAAAGTGCTCTAAAATTCGATGTTTGATTTCGCGCATATGGTTTCCAATTTGATTTCAATGCTTTAAGGAGTTCTTATAAATGTTTACTAGAGGTTTGGCTCTCCCGAATCTTTCAGAAAAATACAGGTCGAGTCGGTATTTCATAAAAACGGTTTTTGAGCATATTTTCATTAGCTTTAAAGAGGTTTGGACCTTAGATTCACTAGGATCATCTTGTGTCATATGGGGAGATTGATGCATTAGTATCCTTCGCAAACTGAGCTCGGATTGGGACAAAACTGCCTACCCCGCGGGTTCTCGTTCCGAACCGAATGTCCAGGTTGCGGCTCTTCCTTGTTTTGGACTTTTGAGATTTTGTTTTCGAGATTTGGGATTTCAAAAGAATTCTGTGACCGAATAAGCTTCCGCAAAAGTTTATTTCGATTTCACATTTTTCGAAAAAGAAAATTATTTCCCTCCGTCGCGGCCCTCGGCTCGCGGGTCGTGACAGTTATGGTATCAGAGTATTGTGTAACTTAGTGCTTCCTAAACTACTAAAACTTGCAAATTGATGGGTTGTGAAAACGAGAGTAGGACGATTAGAGTAAATCGTTGATTTAGGTCGTTGTAGTTGCAGGATGCCATCACGTGGTCGTCCACGTCAGGTTCTGAGTCCTGAAGTACCGGAGGAGCCCCGTATTGGTGAGGACATGGTTAGGGCTCTACGGGATGTCGTTCGGGCTGTGTTGGACGAGCGCGAGGCCGAGCGAGTCGAGCATCGTCAGGTCTCGGATCTTGTTCCCGATCCCGGAGTGGGTGAGGCCGTACTGATCCAGGCAGAAGTTGTAGTTGAGGATCCAGTGCTGGAGAGGTACTTACGATAGTTGGGCCGATATCATAAGATGCGACCCCCGAGTTTTGAGGGTGGATCAGATCCAGACGCAGCGGTTAGTTGGTTACTGCCTATGGAGAAACTCTTCAAGACTCTGAATTGTCCAGCAGAATTCCGTGTGGCGCTAGCTACTTTTACGTTCGCCAGTGAGGTTGAACACTGGTGGAGGAGTGTGGGGGATCAGATAGGATAGTCTGGTTCTTGGGCCGATTTGTTGTAGGGTCGTTGACTCTGTTGTTATTTAGAAGAGTATTAAAGCACGACTGCTGGATTAATACTCTTAATAGAATATGTTTATGTGCGTTTCATGTCCGTTGTATTGCCTGTGTATGCTTGTCTCTACCCATTGTTGTGTGTGTGCGCCGCCTACGCTCGTTATATTGTGGTAGAGGTGCGATGTGACTTTTGACTTGTGTTGTCCGCATGACTGAGCTACTTAGACGGTATGCGAGCCGATTGCTCTAGCAATACCATTAGTAGAGCGGATTGTTGTGATGTGCGTCGTTTCCCTCGTGTGTTCTTTCACTTTTCCTTGCTAGTTCGGAGTTGCTGACTAGGGATAGGCGTGAGTTGAACATGTTAAAGGGTGCGCGCTTGATCTTTCTTTTGATACTTTTGTATATACCCGTGAGAGAATTTTACCTTTCGGTTGTTTGAAATGCTTGTGATGTAAAGCATGTGGATTGTAATGGATTATGTGATTTCTAGCATGTATGTTGTTGCGAGATTCATGTGGGGTGGTTGACCCTATATAGGTGATAGATGAGAATGATACATGCTAGTTTGATGTTATGCCTATTATGATGCCATGAGATGTTATTTGTGTGAGGCCCGTGATTTCCGTTTCTTTGCTTTTATTTTTGTTTGATGCGTGCTTGGTTACGTGTCGGATAGGAATTCTCGGATTAGAGATTTCTAGACACGTGTGTGCGTGCGTCGGTGCGCGAGGTTTGTTTCGCATAGTGTTTTAAACGGTGTTTGTGCTGTGCAGAGAGGTTTCGGTCGACCGAAACCTATTACCGGTCGACCGAAAGTGTGCGGACGAACAGGTATAAGTCAGGTCGGGCGCGCGCGGGCGAGCTCACTCCTTCATTTCCATCGAGCCAGCTGAGAGGTGAGCTCCACCCTTGAGTTCTTTGCTTGATTCTTGGCCGATTAGTGCGTGTGGGGTTTGATTGATCGCGGATTCGAGTTCCCGGAGTCGAGAGCTACGCGTGGATACCAAATTCGTCGGATTCGACCGAGGTTTGGAGCGTAGGAGATTCTAGGGTATAACACTCGAGGTGAGCGGTGCTTGATTTTTATGTGATTGCCATTCTTATGTACTTTCCATGTGTGATCATACTTGGTATGTGTATATGGCATGTGTGTATGAGTAGAAATCATGTTAGGGTTTAACATTGATTTTGGATACTCATGGTTAAATTGATGTGCCATTATATGTTTGATTAGCATGATTGATATGATCCAGCATGTGGATATACTTTGGTTCTACTATAGATAGTGTTGGAGTATGTTTATACTTGGTAGTAGAATGTGATGAATTGTATAACATGCTTAGTGTGATTAGTTCTACCTTGCGATGTATGGTTTATAATACATGTGGTAGGACGGATTTAGTATGTTTTAGCATAACGGTTAGCTATGTGTATTGTTTACTTGGATAGGTGCGAGAGCGAACCATAGCTCTAGTGGTACTTTAGTAAACTTTGTTGCGACATATGCTTGTGTGCCTAACGGTTATTCTACCCGGCTGAGTGCGTGAGCGGACCTGCTCTTGTGATACTCTTGCTAGGTTAAAGATTAAGATTAGCACGGTTTAGTTGTATGTTCATCTAGTACCCGTAAGTCAAGTAGTTTACAGGCCAGGGTGGCGAAGATTATGGACCGATTACAATGAGTGTTTAATCTTAATGAATGATATCTCTATTGAGGCCGGTAGGCGTAGAGTGATCACTCTTGGCCAGAGTGGTTCCTACGGAGTGCGAGGCTCAAGGTTGTGCCTTCCGGAGGGTGCATCGCTACTGAGTTTCTCCTACGGGACGCCGTGGGATCGCCTCTATCGTGGGTTTGGTGCTTTGGATGTGCACTAAAGGCGGATACCAGACCTTGGTACTGTGGATCAGTTCGAATACCTAAAGTAAATATGAGAGGACTAATTGGGTTGGGTTAGTGATTTCACCCTAATATAATCCATGGACATCAAAGGCATATATTGATTTGGGTTGGGTGGCGAACTTGACATATTGACATGGTAGTTTGAATGCGTATATTAGCTTGTGTCTTTATGTGTGTTGCCTTAACGGCTTTGTATTTTCATACATGTTTACATATATGTGGTTATATATATAGTCTCTTGGTTGAGATGTTGTGCCAGTGAAGCGTTTAGTTTGGAAATGCAACGGCGCCGTTCACTGAGTCGGTTTGACTCACGCTCTTTGTTTCCTCTCTTTTCTGATCCAAGGAGTAGCGGTAAAGCACCGGCCGAGGGTGCTTAGGCGGCTAGTGTGAGCTAAAGAGGGACATTAGCTTTATTTCATTTTGAGGTATAGTTTTGGGGGTTAAGTATTGGTTGTAAACACTTAGGAACAACTATATTTTGTATACCTAGTGGTATAGGTGAAAATTGCATAAAAGTATAGAAAGTAAGTACTAACACACATGTATATGTTTGAGCATGTTTAGAATCATATATATGGTGTTATACATGTTTCGGTTTTTTGTTATAATGATCCAGGAGGATCTCGGTACAAGAAGGACCGATGCAGACCGAGGTCGGCAGGACCAATACCGAGGTCAGCAAGACTAATACCGAGGTGGGCAAGGCTGAGACCGAGGTGGGCAAGGCCGAGAACGAGGTGGGCAAGGCCGAAACCGAGGTGGTCCAAGACGAGGCCGAGGTAGGCAAGGCCGAGACCGAGGTGGGCATAACCGAGACCGACATCGGCAGAGGCGTGACCAAGTCCGAGGCTGGCGTGACCGAGACCGAATCAGCAGAGGCGTCACCAAGTCCGAGGCTGGCGTGACCGAAACCGACATCGGCAGAGGCGTGACTGTCCGAGGCTGGCGTGACCGAGACCGAGAGCGGCAGAGGCATAACCGAGTCCGAAGCAGGCATGGCCGAGACCGAGATACTTTTGTCCCTAAATACTAATGAGAAAATACTAATGAGAAAACTCAGGGAAAAAAAATCCCCTTTTCCGACCAAAATACTTATGTCCCTCTCTTTTCTCCTAAGTCCGTAATTGCATGGAACACGGCCAAGAGCCATAGCCATGGCCGGCCACCCTTGGCCTCCCTAGATCCAATATTCATCCTATTTGTTTCTCCGGGTTAAATCAGCCTTGAGACAAAGTCCGAATCAAGTGGTATCAGAGCTTAGGATGAGGACGCTAAGGGGCAGCTACAGGAAGGAAGAAGAAGAGAAGATCATCATCGGAAAGGAGGATCCACCAGACCGAGCGCCAAAGGCTCATTCCGCGGGCATGGCGATTTCGGGAGGTACATGGGACCCGACGATATGTTGGAATGGCCTATGGGATCCAGGCGGGGCAAGACACAAGCGCGGGGATGAGGCCGAGACGTGCATGCACGACGCAAGGGCAAGCGAGCGACCAAGAGGTGGCCGAGCCAAGAAGTACAAGTTAGACACGCGGGCGCAAGATTTGCCTAAGTGCACAAGGCCACGCGAGGACACAGAGGGACCAACCAAGGAGATGCATTACGAAGGGCACAACAAGACCGTGAGCATCCAAGAGCGGAGTCCAAGAAAAGGCCGTGCAAGAGCATGCGAATGCATACGCAGACCAGCACAGGTACGAAAGTGCTATAGCAACAAGTTCTGAAGCGAGTCCAATGCAAGGCACGTGAGTGGATTCGATCGGGCGAGGTTAGATCCGGAGTGAGTTCACTGAACTGACTTACTCGAAGAATAGCAATGGAGTCTATCAATGGAAATTCTTCAGTGTGATAGTTATGCGTTGATCCTCAGACTTGAGATTATCATAGTATCTTATGTGTATATGATTTATGCTTTAGTGTGTTTCCAAGTATAGCTCAGCTTTACAAGAAAACCATCTGGGTATAAATAATAGCACATGAAGATAGATGATAACCAATAGAGAATCTGTCACTCCTTATGAGAGGGAGAACATCCATGTGTCTTTGAAAGAACTAGCTCAGAAAATCCTTGGCCGAGGTACGATATGAATTAAGAAATATTCTTAATGTCACAGACGAGCAAATCTATTAAGACAAATACATATGATTGAGCTATATTAGAGTTTGACAGATATCCTACTTAGCTATTCGATGTTAGTTAAGGAACAAGGATTATTTAGGGTATGGAAACTATTCACATAAAGGTTTCAAGTGATGAATACTGATATTCATACCACACGGGTGGCCATGGCATGTTGTTTGACGTTAACCATGATCTGTGAATAAATATAATTAATTAGTTGAATTAATTATTTGTTAATTAGTTGAATTAACTATTTATTCACTACCGGCGTGGTACTGAACCTAATGGGTCACAAGCAAATGACATGCGATCGCGAAAAACCGAAATTGTGTGCATGAGGGGCTGATTTTGCCAATGTCCAAAATGTTGGACCGAATATTTTGCAAAATGCAAGTGGGCATTTTTTGCAAAATGGCAAAAGAGTGGTTTTTATATGTAATATATGTATATATATATAGGCATGCACAATGCCTTCGTTTTCAACTGAATTCGAAGGAGAACGCGGCGCCGACGCGACGAGGAGAAACACTACGCCGCTAGCACGGTCACCCTTCTCCACATTCGGTCGTCCGCCGCCATCATCTCCTCCGACGAGCGCCGACGGGAACCGGCGAGCTTCAAAACCGAAGATTGCTTTATTCGGTGAAGCTCCGGCCGACTGCTCATCGTCTTTGATTTCGACGAACCCTCGCGCTCCATATCTTGGCGAGCCGACGATATCGACGACGACGAGGACGATTTCCGGCTCCGGTGATTCTTCGACGTCCTAAGCCGAGTGCAACTGTTGCACCGAGCGCAAGCTATCAACGATGGCGCAGGCGCCGGCGGCTTGAGAAGGCGACGGCGTCGGCGACGGGCAGCTGTTCAGAGGCATTGCCGGCGAGCGTCCGCGCGTGAAGAACGGAAGGCGTTCGGCTGGACTATGCGGACGCGAGGGAGAGGAAGAAGAAGCAACTGTTCATACGGGCCGAGTTGGATCCGATCCTAAGCCCAATTCCGGTTTTAATTGGATTAAAATCGAATTTCGTTGCACCTCCCGGCCCCCCCCCAACGCCCCCGCCACGCCGCTGCTCAGCGGGACTACATAGAGGCCGGGTATTTTCGCGGCTCAATTCATCAGAATCCGAGGATCGTTACGTGGCGTGTTCGACCCGCCAAGGTATTTCGATAAAACTCGTACCGCGATTAGAAGCATGATAGGATCGCGTTAAAATTAATTAGATTAATTTTAATTATCATGCTTGGTTTACATGCGATGTAAATATTTCGATTATTATAGCATACCAATGTGATCCTGTATTCGGGTACAGGGGGCTTATGTTTTAAAATTTTTAAATTTTCGCTGCGCATCTGATGTGTGTTTCGACCCCGATAACCCTAAGTGGTATCAGAGCTATCTTTGGTTTTGCTATAGTAATTGTCGATATTTGATCATGTTGGGTCCCAAGAGGGGGTGAATTGGGTAATTAAAAATATTTAGAGCTAATTAAATGATTTATCAATCTAAACAATATTTAGCTCTAATCAACAATCAAGCACTAAGCTTGCAAGTGTATATATCAATTAAGCCTTAGCATGCACTTTAGTGAATATAAAAGTAAAGGCAAGATGAGAAAGATCAAACCGAGATTTATAGTGGTTCGGTCCCAAGACCTACCTCCACTCTCTTGCCTCTATCCCCGAGGGCTTCAACTAATCCACTAGTTGTCGTAGACTTCCGGCGTCTACCAAGCCGTACACTTCGCTTTTTGCCTTGTTAGCGATAACCCGACTCTCTAGCTTTGCTTTGGTTTAGCTAGCAAACCACTTCTCTAGCTTTCACTGGTTAGCTAGCAACCCACTTGGTACAAGATCACACAAATAAAACCAAAAAACCCCAAACTACAAATTCTCACAAAAATTTTCTCTTTAGAGTGGCAAGAATCCTAGGGCTCAAAATTATATTGATTCACAAGTTTAAGCTCAAATCTATATTCCAAGGGGGCGTTGGAACCTTTCTAGGGGCAGGGAAATGTTTTGGCAAATGCAAGGATTGGGTTTGGCCGAAACAATTCATCCCATATTTTATAATTCGCCTGTCCAACGGCTAGTAACGGCTATTTCTGCGAATTTCGGTCGACCGGCATCAGCTATTTACGTCGCCGAACAAGACGTTTTTGCGTTTCAGAAAAGCCGTCAGATGACTGGTCGACGGAAAAATTCTGCGGTCGACCGGAATTCTCTCGTTTTTCTATTGATTTGAGATTATGTAACTTTTGATTTCGGTCTCTAAATCGCACCAAACTTTGAGCTTACTCTAAATCTATATATCTAGCACTAGAGAGAATTACAAAAGGAACACTCATTAAAAATATAATACATTGATTTTCAAGCTTCGCGTTTCGGCTACGTCTTCGTAAATCCTTTATGAGTTCTTCGTTGCCCCACGATGCGTTTGCAAACACTTTATCCATCTTCTCTAGGCTTGTTAAGCCTCTTCAGTTTGTTCCTTTGAGTGGTGAAGCTCATAGATGTGATTTTCTCATTTCGGTCCTTTTTCGGTATGTTGAGCTAGACAGCTAAATCATTAAATCTTGAACAAACTTATTAATATTAACTTTTGCTATTGTTTTGTTAATCATCAAAATCACATTTAGGGCCAACACTTCCCCCTTTTGATGATTGACAAAATCTGGCTTGATTAGTTACAAACCAATGCAAAAGTTATAAGAGACATAAGGATATACAATCAAGCTCATTCTTTCCCCTTTTTTGTCATATCAAAAGTTCTATACCAAATTAAAAAGCATGATTGACAATTAGTCTCCCTTATAATATGATTTAACATAGATATTGCAACCTACTTCAAGTCATGCATGTTTTTTCTTTTAAAATTTCAAACATGTTTTAGATAACCCAATTTTAATCCATGAACTCATATTCTTAAACTTCAAGACACCTATCAAGTATATATAGTTATGTGCTATTGCTCTATTAGTTAAAACATGGATGCAATACATAAAAAATCAGAGTTAAACATTGAGATAGAGAGCAGAAATGTTAGATCCAAAAATTTTTCGGTCGACCAGATTATTTCGAGTAGAAGCGAAATTTAGTCCAGAAACTTTTCAGAAATCGAATTTATAAATAGGTCCAAAAATACAAATAAATTCCAGAAAAATGTAAAAACATTTCCAACATATTTGTACACCTAAAAGACATGTGTCTCCCCCTATTTTTGGTAAAAATAGCATGATTTGCAAAGAATTTGACGCAAGTCAAGATTATTATAAAGAAATAGGAAACCTATAGGGTCATATTCATAGTCTACATTCATCAATCACCCTTTAAGCATTCATGCTATGTCCAACATAGGCTAAAGTTACACAGTCTCCCCCCTTTTAAAACAATTTATGCTATTTTCAGAATTTACATGTTAAGTACTTATATTGCATACTTGGACATTGTTAAAACTCTTAAAGTATTCACCCTATACATTTAAGCATACTTAAGGTATTTCAAGTAAATTTATATGCCGTCAACATAGTAATAAACATGTGAGAACAAGAAATATACATTTGTATAACTCAAACCTCATACATAGGCCTTGAATATGTAAGATTTGACCTTTAAGCTCCATTTCAAGGCACCTACACCAAATGATCAATTCTTTGCTTTTGGTACCCAAGTTGCCTTGGGTCCAATGGTGTTAGTCTTCTTGCACTTTGGTGCCCATCTAGTTGACATTTGTATTTCTATATTGGGCAACCCATGAGCTATGTGTCCTAAATCCCTTCACAATAATAGCAAAATGGATTTTTTTTTTTGAAGGGGGATTTTTTTTTTTTAGGGGGATACGAGTTGAGCTTTACTTATTCTTGTTGAACATATTTAACACTATGCTTTTGAGTATTTCTTGTATAGGTGGCAAGTCTTACATAATTTTTTTTCCAAAGCACCTTGGAAAGTAATTTGCTTAGCATCAATATTGTATTTCTAATGCTAAGCACTCACTTTGCAATAGCTCATTTGCTTTACTTAATTGATCATACTTGAGTTGCAAAGTAGATAAGTCAACTTCAAATTTGTTTGCATCCTCAAGTTTGGCCCTTTAGGCCTTCTAATTTCATTTGTCATGCAGTCTTTTTCTTTTGAGTAAGTTTCTACCCTTCGTTTAAGCTTCCTCATTGGTAGTATAGAGTTGTGGAACATCTCTTTTATTCTTCTTATAGAGTGCACTTAACTTATCATAGCTTTCTACTAATTCTCCAAATGCTTTATGTAAATCTTGATAAGATAATTCATTTGAAGAACTAGCTGATGAAGAAGATACCTCGTCATCGCTATCTTCTAGAGCCATGAAAGCGAAGTGTGCATCTATCTTTTTACCTTCACTTGAGGAACTTGATGATGCATCTTCATCACTCCATGTAGCCACCATTGCCTTCTTCTTTTTCTTTCCTTTCTTGTATAACGGGCAATCCGGCTTAATGTGTCCCGGTTTTTTGCACTTGTAGCATATGATGTCATCTTCTTCTTCGCTTGAGGTGCTCTTTCTAGTAAACTTCTTCTTCTTCTTCGCCTTTAGAAATTTCTTAAACTTACGGGAGAGCATGGCAATGTCTTCTTCACTTTCTTCTTCACTAGTTGAGCATATTTGTTTTGCCTTTTAGTGCTATACTCTTGCTTTTGGAAGTGGATGGTATCTCTAGCTCCATCTCCTTCTCATTCAATTTGCTCACTAATTGTCCAAAGTGAGCTCTCAAAGTCTCTTCCCTCTTCAATAGCATCATCTTTGAGGTGTACGGAGGGATTCCGACTTCATAAACTTCTTGACAAGCTCCATAGATGTGAAGGTTTTGCCTAGGCTCTTCAATGGATGAATTATCTCCAAGAACCTTTTGTGCATTTCATCGATCGATTCACCTTGGAGCATTTTGAACTTCTCAAAGCTATCCATAAGAATGCTAATCCTTGATTCTTTGAGCTCCGGAGTTCCTTCATATGTTACTTCTAAACGGTCCCATATCTCTTTTGCGCTTTCATAGATTGACACACGGTTAAACTCCTCATCATTCAAAGCGCTATATAACATATTCATTGCCTTAACATTTAGCTCAAAATTTTTAGATTCGCTAAGGTCTAATTCCTCTTCATCTTTAGGGACCTTTATCCCATCTACACTCTTAGTAGGGTAATTGAAGCCTTTAGCTATTATCCTCCATAGCATGATGTCTTGGGATTGGATGAATATTTTATTTTTATTTTTCAAGTCCCATAACGTTTTGCCATCAAGATATGGAGGCCGAGTGAATGACCGGCCTTCAACTACTCTACTCCCCTCTATGCGAGCCATTAGATATATATATATATATGAATATGTATCTAAATCTTCGGATCTTAACTCTTAGACTGTTAAGTCTACGAATCAAGAGCCCAAGCTCTGATACCAATTGTTGG